>JARKHS020009249.1:0-37023 GCA_030143305.2 Amblyomma americanum | reverse complement strand
ATGAAACTGCTGAAGTTTTCTTAGCACGATGTAGTTCTGATGTCTTAAAAGATCTGTAGTTTGTGTCCTCTTAACCAGGGATCAGAATGTATGGCTAAGCATCCAGAGCATATCTTTGTCGCACTATTAGAAACAAAGAAAAAAAGCAGAAGCTTGGAGCTCTATGTTTCTTGGTGTCATTACGCTCCGGGTCAGATTTTTCATGTTATAAGGCAGTGCAGCCTTTTAATTAACTTCACACAAATTGGTTAACTAATTGCTTCTTCTTCTGCCCCACCTGCTTGTATGCGCTGATGCAGGTCTGTCCCACCGGTGTGGTACATGAGAACACCTTCAAGGAAATCTACGCACAGTTCTTCCCACATGGAGGTGATGTGTCTAGCCTTACCACATTTTCCTTGTGATACCACTAGACTCGCGACAGAGTCAGGTGTTCACACAAAGGATAAATACGCAAAGGGTAACCCTACAGTGTGGCTCGCCTGATACTGTTAGTCATTTTTAAAATAAGCTTCTCGAGTTCGAAAAGCGCTTTCTTTGGCGCAACATTGCTTAATGTGAATCAGCTTAGACGTGGTACCTAGTAGTCTAGTTAACTAATATTTAATAGTCAACTTTCTGCCTATTATAGTTAGACTCTACATTTATCGTGAAGTTTGTAGCCCAACGTAATATCCACATGCGTTTTTATATTTTAGAAACTGCCATTTTCGTCACCGCTGTAGTGCGAAGAATTTTGGAGCCGCACAGAGGAGAAACCAAACCCGTGTGGCCCTAAACAATGGCTGATTAAAACTGATAATATTAAATTTTAATCACGCAAATGAAGCTTAGGACAAATTGTTTCATGGCGCAAGGTTTTTTTTTTCTTTACACAAGGTGAGGTTAAAGACTTATTTTCTAAGTATTTCTCTCCATAGAAGACGAGCCCTAGGCCAAGGAAAAACTTGAACCCATTGTATAACCTGTGGGTACCTGGTGGCAGCGGGTATCGAACCTTGCACCTCCCGCATGCGAGGCGGATGCACAAACCAGTAGACCACTGCGCTTGTTGATTATAACTGCAGTCATGGCTATTGCAAGTGACGCAGTGCAGCTGTTCATTTCTAGCTCTAGATCGCATTTGATGCACACGGGAATTCACATTACTGAGCGGATATAAGCAGTGGTTTGTGAAACACCCAAGCATTAATCTCTGCATGCTAACGTCGAACACTGTGGAAGATAAAGAGGTGTGACGGTGGCTCGTGTATTCCACTCGCAGACGTGAGCCAGTACGCGCATTACCTGTTCCAGGCGTTTGACCAGGACCACAATGGTACGATAACCTTCCAGGTCAGTGACCCCATGTGTGCTCTCATTGTTGTTCTGCTTGTGTGTTTTAGAGCGAAAACACTATTTAACACGGTCCCAACCAAGAACCTTATGTGAAGCCTTGGAGTAACTCGGGTAATCTCGGGTTAGTTCAGAGGAGCGTCCCGCAAGCTGCATGCAATGGGAGGAAGCTCAGGTAAGTTCGGAAGAGGATCGCCCCAGCTGTAGCCGATAGGAGGGTGGCCTTGTGGGTTACCTTAGCCAAACTCAGAATAGCTACAGCCCACGTAGAAATTAAATAAAAAATTTGGAGGACGTTTAAGCTTCGCCTTTAAGAGCAGGACGCGACAGCGTGTTGCAGCATTGCCAAGGAATCCACGAAACGCCATCGTCCTTCGGTGCGATCCCTTGCCCGGACAATTTAAGGAAAGGAAACATATCTTGGCGGACACCCGAACCACGTCGAAGGCAAGGAAAATAATAATAATTTTTTAAGGAAAGGAAGGGACGTCTGTCTCGCATATCTCGGCGGACACCCGAACCGGGCCATAAGGGAAGTAAACTGAAATGAAAATTGGTTTAAAGAAAGGAAATGACGCCTGTCTCACAATTCTCACTGGACACCCGCACCGCGTCGTAAGAGAAGGAAAATTCCTTCCCTTACGGCGCGGTTCAGGTGTTCACCGAGATGCGCCATTTTTCGCTCACGGCCAAAGACGCCAACGACACCGGCTTTTCTGCGACACGAGCTCCTTAACGCTGTCGCGTTAATATTGCCGTGACTGGGTTTCTGATATCGTCCCGAGACGTGCCGATGCATTTAGCTAGATGTATTTGGCCAACCAGGCTAACACATGCTTTCGCACGTCTAGTCGATTTAACTGCGTTAAAATCGTACCACTTTTTTTCAGTCCGAGTGTTTAAGGTTGCCTTGTTTGTGAGACAATGGAAGGTCGCTAACGGAAGGGATTCCAACGAAAGGCAGATGCAGCAACAGGTGAGAGCTTGGTAGGCGTATGAGTTTAGGACGTTTATCCCGGGAAGTGAGGGCCGTTTGCGATGGACAGAGTTAATCGGAGGAATATTTGCAATGGTATTCTTATCCAGCAAACGTAGTTGGATTGTTGCGGCTGCTGCTGATGTCCATAAGAGGGCGGCTTCGTATCTCAAAACGAAAAGAATAAGAAATGTGCCTTCCGATGAACAAATGTATAGATTTGAATGGAGGGCAAAATCCTTATGTGGCAAGAAACAACTGAGGCTGAACAAAACATTTGGCAGTTTTTTTCAAGTACTAAAAAAGGAAAACCGCTGATTATTTCGCATGGAAAATGTTACATGGAAATTAAACGTAAATTGATGTTGGCTTCTATCGATCGATTATCGCATTCTAACGACAAGAACTCTGCTTTTGTTTGAAATGAAATTTTGTTAGCCAGAAAAGGTCATAAAATGAAATAAAAGTGTCGCCACCACCGGCAGATTTCGCAAGTAAAGTGCGGTGCGTCGTCACAGTTTTTTCGCCCGGATCGCGGAGACTAGGCTGCACTGCCGTTCACTTTAACGGCAGTCATGGAGTCTTTCTTTTTTTTTTTGGTGTCGACGTCATGAGCTTGAATTGAGTTGAGAGAAAATTTTTCAGTTTATTTTGTCAGCAATAAATGCTTGTTTTGCAGTTGGATGGAGATTAACCTAAGCAGAAAAAAGCCCCAGATTCTACATTTACTGCGAAAAAAAAAATAAAATAGAGTTGTTTTCTTCCCTTTAAGGCACCGAAGAACGTCGATCCCTCCGTATGGTTGATGATGATGATGATGACGCCACCGAAATCTCGCTGTTCTTGTCTTCAGCTTCGTTTCGCGCTCGTTAACAAGTCTGTGATGATTTCCGAAGCGTCGGCTCTTCTACTCAAGGCACAACATTCACGCCGTGCAAAAAAAAAAAATGTGCACAATACGGGCACATGTTAAGCGCTCAACGATCGATAGTTAATGCTATTGACACGTGTCATTGACATGCTATTGACCCCGCACCTCCACCAGATGTCACGTGGTGGTGACGTTGAAGAACACAGTAGCAATACTGTGAAAGACAAAACTAACTTTTATTGGGCGAACCTGTGCCCACAAAAGAGGCTACACTTACAGCACAACGGTAGCGGCGAGCACGGTCGGCGATCGTCGAAAGTCTGATCCGCGGGTCAAGCGCGTCGGCTGTTACATAGCAGTCGTCGAATGTTCCAGACTAATCGTTGGGACCCGCGTGCCTTCCACAAAGTTCTACACCATTCGCGTCAGGCGATGAAATCAGATAACATAAGGTTCGTCTACAACAGACAGCGAATAGAAGCATCGATGACTTGCCAGAAACTTCGGATAGATGCAGGCGCGTCCCGCGCTGTGCGATAACACTTGTTAGGCGGCGAAACGTGGTCGCCCGATAAAGATAAGTGACACGTGTCATTATTGTGTAAGGTTGGTAGGAAACGTTTCATCACATGAGCATTTTCTGGCTTTGCGCATTGTGGGCAAACAGTAACAATTCTCAGGATCACCGAATACCATTTTTTTTTGGAGTGCGATGGCATTCGCAGCTGTTGATGTTTTTACAACAAGTGACGCCACTTCCTGTCTGGATACACCAGTTCTCTTTAGCCAGTGAGGATACTCCGGTCTGATGACGTCACTTCCATCCAGGCAGTGGACAAATTTATGACCGACGACGCATTTCGGCCCCATGGTGTTTCTAATTATAGCACATCAAAAAAACAAATTAAGCAGTGTCATGCGGCCACAGCAGCAAAAACACCAGCAGCAACGCCATGCTTCGTGAACCCCCTTCGTCGTCGCAGGACTTCGTGGTGGGCCTGTCGGCGCTGTCACGCGGCGCGCCCGTGGACAAGCTCCGGTGGGCGTTCCAGCTGTACGACCTGAACGGCGACGGCATCATCTCGCGAGACGAGATGACGGACATCATCGTCTCCATCCACAGCCTGGTCGGAGCCCACCACGCCCACCCCTCGTCCGGCGCGGGGGGCGGGGCCTCCTCTACGGCGGGGGCAGGAAGCGGAGGGCCAGACGATGACGATCCGGACTCCGTCAGGGACCACGCCAACAGGGTCTTCCAGGTTAGGCACCTTAACCCTCCCAGCGTCTTCCGCGTCAGGGGAAAAAAAAACTAGGGCCTTTACAGCCTTCGGGTCCCGAAATGACAGCTCAGGCCCCTGAAGACGTTACTGCCGTCTTGAATAGAACGATTCGGCGTTTTGATCGACCATGCCTACTCTTACTGAAGGATCAGTAACGACCGTGGATCTCACGGCCTGGTTCTTGCATTTTCCTGTGCGGCATCCACAATGTGCGTACGGTGGCGAGCCAATTTGCGATTTTCCCTTTGTTCGTTTCTTCGTGCACACAATAAGCAATTACATTCAGTCCAAGGTTTTAATCTACGCTCAGGGGCACGGTTGGGTTAGAGATTGTGCTGTGGCGTGTGCGGTGATATTGGCCAGTTAAAGACTATACAGCCGATGATACGGTAAATCCACTCAAGGCAGTAATTGATAATCTCATACTCAAGTATACTAATCTATAGAGTGATAACTGCTGGGAAGCGAGAGTGGGTGATGGGCGGGTGGATGCAGCGATCCAGCCAGCTAGTTATCCGCGTAGAAGCTATTTAACAAAAACTTGACTAATGAACTAATAATGGCTGAATTTCAATCGCACAAGGGCGACTTGGTCAAGGAGCGCCGTGGCTGATCTGTTAGGTCTGCATAAGGTAATACATTAAAGGCAATTCTCTTAACAGTATGCGTCACGCAAAGCCCTTGTCGCTTTGGGACTCTAAACCTTATATACCACACCATCTTCACGGTAAGAACTATGTCCAAAGATATGGCCTGCTTAGACAGAGGGAGCTTGTTTGTGAACTGGCTCCTTATCGCTACTATTCGAATAAGGGCGTTTTGGTGACAGAATCATTGCCGGCAAACTAGCGCGGAACGCACGGTGAAGTCTTTCATAAATTAGAAAAGTTCTAGCGCAGCTGCGAGAGGGCCTGTAGCGCGCGTCTTGAATTGGTCCGATCGGCTTTCGCTCGCAGGGAATGTTCATTCCAGCAAATGGAAGCTCTTGTAAAGAGTGCACCGCCACATACGAATACGAATACGAATACGGTTTATTTTCATGCTTGTACAAAACATGGGGAGATGGAAGAAAAAGCTGCTGAACAGCAACTTGACAGCCTCCCACCCACCTTGTTTGCATAGGCAACAGCAGCTATATACAGATCAGCGCGCGCGCACGCACGCACGCACGCACACACGCACACACACACACACACACACACACACACACACACACACACACACACACACACACACACACACACACACACACACACACACACACACACACACACACACACACACACACACACACACACACGCGCGCGCACACACACACACACACACACACACACACACACACACACATACACACACGCCCACACGCACACACACACACGCGCACGCGCACGCACACGCACACGCACACGCACACGCACACACACGCACACGCGCGCGCGCGCTTTGATGGATATTTTATACATCACTAAAATTGGTGAAAGACAATTTCCGTGAAATGTATAAGTACGAAACGCAGTGTAAGTATGCATGATTGAAAATACATCAACGATTTGAAAGAACAGCAGTTATAAAACCAAACAGAAGAATTAACAGGTGCACAGAGCATACAGATAAAACCTGAGAAAAAAAAATTCTATAAAACGTAGTGCATAGGTAGTACAATTGTAGCATTTGAGAAAGAAAAAAAAAGAAAAAAGTAATTACCCTTTTCTCAACCCTATTTCTGAACAACTAAAGGAATAATCTCTGAATTCTGTTTTCGAAATGCTCATCACATCAATTTCTTTGCGAAAAAAATATTTTAATACACTTGGTACTGTGTGTCGTAACATTTGTTCACCATAATTAGTGCGGTTACGATGAACTTCCGAGTGCTCAGGATGTCTAGTTGTATAATAATGGGTATTCATTTGCAAGTTTGCCAGATTAGTTATGAGATTAATGCCTTGTTTCTTTTCATCCCTTAACTTTTTACAAAGATGATAGTTATACAAGTTCTCTATGTTAATTAGTCTAAACTTTCTAAGCAAGCTGTCTACTGAGTAGTCTGGTGAAGAATCTGCAATAATCCGGATTACTTTATTTTGCATTACCATCAGTTTCCTGATATTTGTTGAGGTTGTCTTGCCGCACACTAAAAATCAGTAATTTATGCGCGATAAAAACAGTGAATGATAAATTAGTAGTCTTGTGCTTACGGGAAATGGGTCTCGATGCCTGTAGATTAATCCTATAGTGCGAGCTAGGGTCGTGATAACGTGATTAGTGTACGAGTCCCACAGCATGTGCTCTGAAAAAATTATGCCTAGAGTTTTAAATTCTGTCACAATTTCTATCGGCTGACACTGTATTTGAAGAATATTATTTGGAACAATGTCTCTGCCCTTCGCTCGGAAAATGACTGCTTTAGTTTTTTGGGTATTAATAACCAAGCCGTTGCAGGAACACCGATCATGAAGTTTGCTTAAAGTGTTGTTTGCATGATTAACAAGTTTTTCGTAATCGTCACCTTCGAGATCAGGAATTTCGTATCATCATCAATGTTAACAACATCGTTTATGTGGGTATTAAATAAATAAGGGCCAAAAATGCTGCCCTGAGGGACACCAAACGAAGTACATTTAAATGTGGAGGTGCTGTTGTTTGCTGAAACAGACTGCATGCGAGTACTAAGGTATGATTCCATTAACTTCAAGGCAACACCACGAATTCCGTAGAATTCTAATTTTCTCAGCAAAATACCCCGATCAAGACAATCAAATGCCTTTGTAAAGTCTATAAAAACTCCCAGTACGTATCGTTCTTCTTCAAGCTTTTTTAGAATGAACTCTTTTTGATAAAGCAGGATAAGTTCGGTGGAACAATGTTTCCTAAAAGCGTATTGACAGTCAGTCAGGATGTTATGTTTATCTGTAAATAAAACCAGACGTGAATGGATGGCGTTTTCAAGCACTTTGGAAAAAATTGGTGAAATAGAAATTGGTCTGTAATTTGCTAAATTATTTTTGTCACTTTTTTGTGTACAGCGCAAACCTTTGCGCACTGTAGCTGCGCTGGAAATAAAAAAAAATAGCTACTGTTATAGAGGTAGAGCCAGCTTGTAGGGGCGCGGATGCTTAGGAACGGGCGGTGCCGAGCAAATGTTCTAAACATTATGGTAATTAATGCTGCTGGAAATATTGAAGACATATCTTCATCAGTGCAGTGAGACTGTTCGCGGCACGGACCCGATAGACGCATGGAGATCCGCAGCTTCCGCTATTGCGCTAAAGCAAGGGCTTGCTGATCAGCACATACAAGCCCCGTAAATCTGGACAAACGCTTCTATTTCGCCCGACTGCCACCATTAGCCGCGTGGCTCTGAATACTCTCACTCATAGTAGCACCTGCCACTACCCAATTTCAAAGGGCACTTAACTTCCATCTACCATCCATTCACTGCGGCAAATTCGTATGCTCGGCACATCTCGTTGATTTTCTATGGCCGTCAGGAACAGTTGGTTCAGAACGCAGGAAGATTTCTACCTATCGATTGTCGACCTATTCTGTACCTATTTATACGTATTTCTTCAAATTTCACAGCGAGGAGGAAGTGTCGGCCGTGATAATCACCATATTCGCGCAAAATCTGTCGGAACTCTAGTTTTCTGAAAATTACAAGTTTAGTACATCCCCACTGAGTTACTCGGTGTTCGCGCCACGCCGCGGTGGCTCAGTGGTTAGGGCGCTCGGCTACTGATCCGGAGTTCCCGGGTTCGAACCCGACCGCGGCGGCTGAGTTTTTATGGAGGAAAAACGCTAAGGCGCCCGTGTGCTGTGCGATGTCAGTGCACGTTAAAGATCCCCAGGTGGTCGAAATTATTCCGGAGCCCTCCACTACGGCACCCCTTTCTTCCTTTCTTCTTTCACTCCCCCTTTATCCCTTCCCCTACGGCGCGGTTCAGGTGTCCAACGATATTGAGACAGATACTGCGCCATTTCCTTTCCCCCCAAAACCAATTATTATTATTTACTACTCGGTGTTCGCTACAGACTGCCAACAGATGGTGCTAGTTACTAAATGTCAAGGAAAGCTGGGCATACACATCATGTGGGCATACACATCAGCTGGACATACACAAATGTGTCCAGGCTGTGCGCGTGATTAGTTCACTTTAATTCCTCTAAAATGAACTAATCACGCGCACAACCTGGACACATTTCTTATTGTGTAAATTGTTTGTACATATTACTTCTCCCCCTATCCTCTCTTCCTGTCCCCTCACCTCTTTCATTTCATTTCTCCATTCTGCCTGCTATCCTTTATTTCCGCTGCCCCTGCTCAGGTGCTTCAGTATCGATGGCAGATGCCGGGGCTAGCAAAAATCTTTTCCTTCCTTTTTACTATTATTTTTAATAAAACCACTACCACCTACACGTCATGTGAAAACTCTGCCCACTTAAATTGAAACTTCTATTAGCGATAAAATATACTTAACATACTATGCCATCTCTGTCAAGGCCGCTTCATTCCTTTTTTCTCTTATACTTGCTTTTCCCATCTGGATCAGAGAGGAGATGCCTGCTTGGTCTCACAGCGCGCACTTCTCATCAAACATGGTCCCCGCTTCACGTCATGCGGTCTACGTCACTGGGCGTAACCGACGCGAACGCCAATGTTTCTGCTGTTAAGGCCACGTAACCGTGACGCCATACCTTTGAGGAGACGTGCATACGATGTGCTGGAGACTGTGACGCAATCGACGGGAGGCTGAGAGCACTTCAGCGAAACTGGCCTCAAAGCAAGCCGCCGCTACTGCTTCTTCACTCCGTTGCGCAAAGGGATGGGCGCCGTAGTGACGTAAGAGGCTGCTACCATGAACGTACGGCAGGACACAGTGAAAGCGAAGTGCGTGTAGCAAGCGAGTTTGCGAAATCACGTGCATATCGGCCACTTCCCCTTCAACGCGAGCATGTCTGTCTGTCTGTTGTTGCCAGGAAGAAAGAAAAGGAAAGTGCTCAGGCCTGCCCACTGGCTCAAGCCGAGCCACAATCGCTACCA
This sequence comes from Amblyomma americanum, assembly GCA_030143305.2. Classification (NCBI taxonomy): domain Eukaryota; kingdom Metazoa; phylum Arthropoda; class Arachnida; order Ixodida; family Ixodidae; genus Amblyomma; species Amblyomma americanum. Next base: position 27,520 of record JARKHS020009249.1, on the reverse strand, counting down.
CGTGCAGATAGTAGGAGAGTTGAAAGATGGGATAGAAAGACAGGATAGTAAAGACGCGCTAAAGACACACCCGCGAGCGTGACACCGCTAGCGTCTCTTTTAGTGTGACACTTTTCTGCGAACATCCCAGCTGGCGTGCCATGAGCGTATAAAGGCTTTCGCCTTAAAAGAGACGCTCGCGAGCATGACACCGCTAGCGTCTCTTTTAAGGCGAAAGCCTTTATACGCTCATGGCTCGCCAGCGGGGATGTTCGCAGAAAAGTGTCACACTATAGCTGTCAACGAAACTGGTGACGTCATCAAAATAAAACAGAATAAAAAGCAAAAAACATAAAAATAATGGAAATAAAAATGAAAAAGTCAAAAGAAATAAAAATATAGAAATGAAATACAATAGGAAATAAAAATAGAAAAATTGAAATTAAAAATAACATTAGAAAGTAATAATAAAATAACAGAATTTTTTTCCCAAAATACAACGCGTACTGCGTCGTGGAAAAAACCCGCGTTCTAGAAAGTTCCATGCTTTCGCATTCCTGCACGTAAGCAGGTTTAAGTGCCCTCAGAAAATTTTCTTTGTCCCCTCTTTTGCGTAAATATTTAGCGCAGGCTGTGGAATGCCGGTGCAACCGTCGTGCGTTCTTGACGAACGCGTCTCAGCTTCTCATATGAGTCTCGTTGTTTAGTAAGCAGTGTGGTGAGGTCCTCAAGGACAGTCGGCGCGTTGATTTTAGCAGTACTTTCGTTTCCACGAGAACCACTTGCCACAACTCGTCACCTCCAAGGGCAGACTTTAAAGTTGGCATAGGAGAAGCCTAGCTTGAAGTTTTCTTGATGTTTCCTTGCTTCTTTACCTTAGCATTCTTAAAAGCAAACCCGGCTTAGTTGCCTAACCGTGCCCAGACAAACTTAAAGTTTGTCTGTACGTGGGTCTTCATGTTTTCACTAGAGTAAGTCAGGACTGAAACGCACTCATTGCGCGAGAACTTCGTTGTGCCACGTGCGCTGGCACTAGTGTTGTTTGGTTAGCTTTAGCTTTTCTTGTGAACTCTGGCAGATATCAAAGGAGGTTTTTCGTTGCTGCTTGTCGCTATGAAGTGATGCGAGCGGCGAAATATTCCGCGAAGGGGATAGCTTGTGACTTGCCTTTCACATGATTACGCAGAAACTGGACCTGAATCAAGATGGAGTTGTGACTATCGACGAGTTCATCGAAACCTGCTTAAAGGTGAGCCACTGAGGGACGCTATTGCACGCACGCTATTTTTAAACTTATAATGATCGCAGCAGTTTATGACAGAACGCTCCTAGTATGTAGTAAATAGCTGCATGCAATAAGAATTTGCTTTATAATCTTCACGGCCATAAATCCATCCTTTACAGTAAACTGTTTGTTCCCAGCCTGTCGATGCAGCCCGCTATCCATTGTCCCCAATGACGAACGAACGAACGAAATAGCGAGCTACTAACTAACTAACTAACTAACTAACTAACTAACTAACTAACTAACTAACTAACTAACTAACTAACTAACTAACTAACTACTACTAACTACACTAACTACGACTAACTAACTAGCTGACTGACTGACTGACTGACTAACTAACTAACTAAGCTATAACTAACTAACTCATAATTATCTAACTAACCTAACCTGGTTAGCTATTTTTATATAAACTAACTATAACTGGTTAGCTACCTTGATAGCAAATAAATAAATCACGAACTCATTCGTTGTGTCACTCACCTACAAACTAGCTCAATACCTCTCTCGTACCAACTATTCCTTTATGTTATTCACTAACCACTCACTCGGTGGCTCACTAATTCTGTCAATAGGCTGTTAAATCACTTACTCCCTCCCAACTCATACACTCACTCGCAAGCTACCTCGTCACCCGCCTAGTACCCCAACAATTTACCCATTGTGTCAGCTTCTCGCTAACTAATTCACTACATCACTTGTTAAGCCGCTTACTAAATTGGTGTCACGCTGTCCCTGCCTCTTCCCAGGACGAAAACGTGATGAAGTCGCTGGCCATCCTCGACACGGTGCTATGAGTGTGCCGGAAAAACTGGGCCCGCTTCGTCTGGTGGAACCTGAAGCGTGGTGCGCGTGTGCTCTTAACGCGCGCCCTAACCGACCAATCAGAATGGGCGAAGCTTTTTACGTGGAGTGGACAGCCGCCGACGTCGAGGGGACTACCACCACTCGCTTCACTGCTCGTCCAGCGAGCCGGTCGCAGGTCCCGCGTCACGACACCTGACAGCGTGTTGGCTCAACCCGTACCATCCGCGTCCCACAGCCCAAGGTTGCCCGACGCGCCTCGGCTCCTTCGAGTCTTCATGCGTCCTGCGCTGGAAGCACCGGCACTCGGTTCTGGGGGGCGCCGTCATCCTTTCGCAGCGTATCGAACTGGAAGATTGCATTGAATAGTTTTCGGTTGCTTCTGGAGGTTGGGGTAAATGAGACGAATGTCAAGAGGAAGAAGATTGTACCGGGCGATGCTGACGAGGAGTAATTTGCATTCTAACGCAAAAAAAGTGCATGCACCTTCTTATCGTATTATCCGATGTAAAGACTTTATCAACAGAAATGTGGGGTGCCGTTCCTCTTGGCGTTCTTAGTTTCTGTCACGCCTTACCTCCAGAAGCCATCGGATCACTAAAGTGGAGGCTGGCTGGTGCCGTCGGGAGTGTCTTAGACGATCACAAGGCTGCGAGGTTTCTTATCGGAGACTTGTCACAGTTCTATGTTAGGATGGAGAGGTGTGCTCACGATATGATGTCAGCAGATTTTCTGCGCAGCTGCAGTGACGGGCGAGGACATGAGTGACGTAGGCGAGAGCGAACACAGCGGTGGCGAGAGCTGCTTGCAGATGTGTGAATATCTCATTTTAAGCTGGCTCGAGAAAGCAACTAGCTAATAGTATTGGTGCAAAAAAAATTGTGGACGTTTCTTTGCGAATCATATATGTTTTGTTGCACTTGGATATCTCGAAGCTTTCATCCAGGTGTTTATATTATTCTTCTTTAATATCTTGAGCGATCAGGAGAATTATGGTTGTTTTTATCCTTTGAAATAGGTCAGCGCTTCGTGACTGGCAATTCGCGCCCTGGCGTATGTCTGCGTGACAAACTTAAATCTAATCAAAGTGGCGCTTGCAAATACCAGAAAGTCTCATTACATTGAATAACAACACAAAATTAAAATTTAAAAATTCAGTGACAGCATTCATGAAATTTTAAACGTCAAGCGGACAGGTTATTTGCGCCAATGAAGAGTACATTTTGAGACCCTAACTCTTTTCCTTGTACTTGAACATATACACTCAGTTCTCATTATCAGCTTGCAGTGGTTTCCACTCTCACTGCAGCAGCAGGTTTCCAGACACCTAAGTTAAGACGTCCCAGAATGCTGTTTCACATGTTCAGGCTTCTAAATTCTCACGAAAACTGTTATAAAAATTATCGTGCTTGCTATCCACCGTCTCTATAGCAAGCTGCTCGAGCCATGTTAGAAAGCATAAATCGAGGTATACTCAAAATGACATTCGTGCATTGATTAAAGTGTTGGTGAAGAGAGACGACATTCTTCTCAGCATATATACGTGTTTTCAAGAACCTTCGTGCGAGCATCAGCTGACATTTCTGGCTATATTTATATTCACTTCGATGAAATCGATCAAATATCTTCGAGCTTCTGAGCGTCTCCTTTCAAATGCAATCATGTCGAGGCGTCAGCGTGCCGTCATCCAAACCACTGCGTCACCCTCTTGCTGGCACCCCAGAGAAGCAAGATGCTCACGATTACGAGGAGCCGTTTTAGGCTCTCCCCAATTGAGACCTCCGTCGCGTAATGTGGTGTCGTCACTCATTCCTCGCCTTGTGTCTCGTACCCGACAAGCTTGGAGACAAATGCGAAAAAGCTGCCGAGTTCCTGTCACGTGACGCCATCAACAGCCTTGTGACATCACGTAGGGTTGTGACGTATAATCTTTGTCTGTTAAGAAGAAACAAAACCTGAAACGTCCGAACAGGATGAGCGATAAGCTTGCTCTTTCGTCCGCAGTAGTAGGCACTTCCAGCAGTTTGTTTGTTCTGTGCCGTTTGTGTGTCTATCGATGCTTGTCTTATCATACTCCCACAACCGACGCTCGGCATTGCTGTCTAGTGCCGTCAGCCCCTGTCATATCTCCCCGTAGTTCGTGCTGGTTGTCACATAGCTGCTTGGAAGCGAAAATAATCGTTACAGTGAGTAATGACATTAACATTCTTTAGTTTCTCATCGGGGCGATGGAGGGGACAAGGGGTAAAAGCTGCAAGACAGCTGGGCCAGAGCCCGTGGCCCCCTCTACAAGGCGATACACATGCACGCTTAAGCATGCACAATTTCACTGCAAAAAAGAAAACAAAATTGTTTGGTTCAAAGCAGTGCAAGTCAGCGAGAAGTGAAGCAGCTCCCTAACCGCAGTACGACTTAAATCAATTCACCATTCATTGAGATAACTCAGGATAGTACGTAAAGTTTATGGTTATTTTTGTCATACAATAATTAGCACAGGGAGATAGTAACTTCCACTATTCAGTGTGACGTGTACTATAGGATGTAGCATTTGATTTGAGCCGAGAAAGGTTACGGAAAACGTCTTGGGTTTCTTTCATATGGCGCCAAAAGCGACAGTTAGTCTGTAATGATATAATTAACAAAGAGGCATTATGTTTCCTTGATGTAACTGATTGCGAATGTGAGAATCATAAGAAACTTCAAAGAGAAGCCTATCGTTTTTTGAAGGATGAACAAATTTTCTAAGCTTGTTCCTAAAATAAACGGATTTTTCGAGCTTTGACGTCGTACACATAAATTCTAACTCGTTATTTGACTGGCTTATTATTAACGTATCCTATCTGCGGAATAATGAAATGCCTAAAAACTCGCCGTCTTCATAATTGCGAACATATTGAATACGAAGTTAAGGAGAAACTGGGCTAGAAAAAAATTAGAATTTCTGGACCACTTTTATCAATTCCGTTACTTCGCTGTACTCCAGCTCGTATGCTACCTTAGTTGCTGCAAGTAATTAAAAAAATTATAAATAACCCTCCTTCAACATTTACCGCCAAATAAACGCCTTCAGCACTAGCTGTCAGACTAACTTTTACGTTTTTATTCCACCTTGTTTTTTTCTGTACTAACCATACATTACCCTGGAGTGTAATATCATACACTAACCATTAAACGTTTTCTGTTCACAGTGTCACAGCTAACTGTCACTGCAGTTGACCTAATGGTTGTATTTCCAGACAGCTAACGCGACAGCCAGCGTTTTTGTACTGCTAGCGGGTTGACACCTTGACTATTACCTTTTAAATCTTTCAGCTCCACATTTCAGTGAAAAACTTTCTTCAGGCTATTCAGTGTAATTTCGAGTTGTTAGGCTTTGCTATCGTTTGCTCACAAAATCGCACGTGGCAGCTCAGATTCCTTAAATTGTTTCATTCAGTGGTTTTTTGCTCTACTTTTATGGTCAGGATTCTGTGGAAACGTTTACCGGGTTGTTTTTGATATTCAGTGGCATTCACTGCACAGTTGTTGATGATTCCACGCTATCTTGCCTGCTCTATGAACTGACGCAGAACCATGTATTCGTATCTTGTCTTTCTGCACTAGCGGTCTAGACAGCTTAGTGCAGTGAGAATCATAGGGTTTCTTACTATTACCTAGAGGGAAAGCTGGCGCCCCGTCTGTGGGAGTTTGCATGGAGCTTCCTCAAGACCACTTCAGCCACCATAGGCGCTCTAAGCACCATGAGGCGGAGAGCTACCGACTGCAAAACCCCGACTTTTGGCCAAATAATAATGCAAAAATAAACGTTGTTTGATAATCAAGAATGCCCTAACAATTAATATGCTGTCTGTACATTGAAACAAACGAGCAGAAAAACGTGAAACTGCTAAGTTTGCCCAAAATAAGAGATGGCTTGCTCTCCAATAGTGGCCAACTATTGTACACCGCAGAAACTAATATTTCGTGCTTAACAGGCGCACTTTAAAAAATCAATCTGTTTTTGAAAAAGAAAATGTTACTTAAACACTTTAAGAGGTTTTTTTTTACTTGCATTTTGGGAAACAGAAAATTTTTATTGGCGTCGTGTGCTGTTGCGTTTTCGCTACTATGGTTTTTGCGCACTACGTTCGCGCCACAGTCGCCATCGCGCGGGACACGCCATGGTCAGAATGGGACATCTCAGTAACGCCACTGTGTGTTCCCAAAAAAAATCCGATTGTCTCGCACCAGGTGGCTCATCGGCCCATGATGCTTTGCGCGCCCATGGAGGCTGAGGTGCAGCGCCGCCAGCTTTCCCTATAGATAATAGTAAGAAACTCTATGATGAGAACGACGCTCTGATGTCAACACGCGTCTAAAGCCTGACTGAAATCTAAAACCACGATGGCTTTAGGTTTTTGCGGAGCCGTTAGACAATAAACTCTTCCGCTCACAACAGTGTAGCGTGAAATCGTTTAAAAAGCATCGCGCGTGCTGAAAATATGACTATGTTCGTAGTACGCTCCATGTATTCGTTCATTAAAGCGTGGCCAATTTAAGCAATGTCCACGGTTCGCTCAAAGTAAACCTGAAAGTTCGACCAAGCTGCCGTGAAAAGCCGAGGTGTCAACACACAAGTACAGTCAAAAAGTTTGCTTGTCCTAAAGAGAAAAAAAAAACACTGATAAAACGCGCAAGGTTACGAATTGTCATTGAGACAATATCGAGAATCTCCGATATTTCTTAGCTTTATCGTTGTTACTGCGGACTTAATGAGCAGTTTAAGCTGACATTTTGGCTGTACTGAACTTGTAGTGATCACTGGTACCTAGCTCATAGTTTGCCATGGCATTGTTTAAGCCGCTTATTTGGGTGTCGTTTTGCACGTGCGGTTCTTCGGTGTGTATGCTCCATCTACTCAAATTCTATGGAGCGCAGATGCTGCGTATGTTCTGTTAGCGTTGTGCCAAATACAGAATGTGCGTGTAAATTTTTACCCCTTTCGCGCGCATCCTCAAACATCGTCTTTGTTGCACAAGTGTGGATGGCACGGGGCTGTGCTCAGACCGCGCGAAAGTGATTATCGCAACTCTGCTTACATAGAATTACACCGACAAATGCAGTAGGGGGCAGCATGTTTGCAGGCATGGTTAATGGGGCCCTATAAACATCGTTCATTGAGGGTACATTGTTTTCTTTTTCTTTTCTATCTGAGGTTACCTTTATTCATTCAGAACTGGTACACTTTGCCGGATGCCGCAAAGAAAAAAAATGGACATGGTGTAGCGGAGTTCTCTCTAATGATACTCGTCACGGAGGCCACGCTTAGTAACTCGAGTTTCTTGCGTCGTGTTTGAAAATCTGGCGCTTTAACCGGTTTGAAGCGAGCATTAAGTGAGTGTCGCGCCATCTGGTGAGCATGCAGATAAACTGCTCAAGACTTTCCCAAGGCATGAAAAGCAAAAGGTAGTTACAGGCCATCACTAACGCCTAACTACCCGTCTCAAAGGTGGCGCCTCAGTCAGCTCACCGCCGAAAGATGGCCTCTCGGAAAATGCGCGGATAACAAATCGGAGCTTCCTAAATTAAACGTAACTGAACTCTGCGCTGCTGTATGTATGATGCACTGAATGGTGGACCAATCACGCTTCAGTTGGCTCCGTGCCTCTCTTGCTTCTCTAGAAGCACTTTGGTTTGGGCTAGTTGGGTCATAGCTGTAGATGATGTCAGGACGGCGCGAAAGGAACAAAGGCGAGAGGTGTTGTGTTCTTGTGCCTCTCTCGTCCTTGTTCTTTTCGCGCCGTCCTGACATCATCTTGCTTCTCTCATTGTCGTTTACTGCACACTCGGCGTAATTGTCTCCTGTACTGCAAGGAAACCTGCCAATGGAAGCATTTTGTTTCTTAGTATGAGCCATAAGCTACTGCTGGCCTAAAAAACCGCGATAAGTGGTGAACCGGTCACTGAAATGCAGTAATTAGTCATAAATAACGTTCCAGAGACTTTTTAACTGGGATTATCAAGCTACTTGTGAACTCGTCACTTAAGCTTCTTGCTCTCCTGTGTACCCTTCACGGTGCTGTCTTGTCATTCGTAGCAGCATTGAAATCAACAAAATTCCACATGTACGTAGGCACAGGGCAGGTTTCTTTTACGTGACTGAGGAGCAGTGCGCATTTGCATAGGAGAAGTCGAGAAAGAAAATGAACCACTAAAATAAAAAGAAAGACAGTACCGATTACATAGGATCGACCATGAAATGGACACATAAACGAGTGCTCCTGGGTTGCCTGCAGCATAGTAGTGACCCTGATAGGATAGTGTCGGATTCAAAAGAGTCAACTTCAACGACGGACCCCCTCGTCTTGTTTAGTGCCCCTTTTGAATAAAGGGAACTTTGAAGCGTTACAACAGAAAAGTCGTTAAAAAAGGGAATAATATGAAGAGCGGGATATTGAAATAACGAGCATAAAGTTTAAACATGGAAACTATTCCTGTCCTTGTCAGAAGGAAGGCGAAAAGGAACATACACCGCAAGGAAAGTATCGACGTCACCGTCTTTGAAAGGAAAAAAAAAAAACTCTTGCCGAGGTGCAGCGAATAAATCTGACAGCTTCTCCATTCAGGGTTTACTTCACTTCTTGTTTAGTCCCCAGTGGTTTACATGCTGAAGGAAGCGTATCTCCATACGTCACGTTTATCGCTAGCGAAAACGTCGGCTTGAAATGACGCGTCTTAAACGCTTGAAAACTGTGCGCTTTGATGAAAGAATGCCGCTTTTAAAACCAGCCAAGCTTTTGCAGCGCCTTCAGCGATGCGTGTTTTTTTGCCTTTGTTTTACTGTAGCTATTATGTCATTTTTAATGGAACAGGCTTCCAAATTTTCCCATTTCATAGAGGGCAAGGAGAGAGAAAATTTTATCATAATAAATTTTTGCTTTGAAGGGTAGAGTTTTTTCACTAGGCCGGTTTAAAATTTTCGCTTTGAGAAACGAAATACGTGAATTAAAAATATTGCTAATTGCAGGCAATGGACTCCGAAGGTTCATTTTATTCTACTACAGACATTTTTGTCTGAACCCCTCACTGGTTGATAATATTATTCTGGTTTGCACCATTTTTGAATCAACTTAAGTATCATGCCAATGACGTTACATACAGATTAAAATAGCATTAACGCGCTAATATCAGCAGGCGTTACGTAATGATCTATATCATGGCCATAGCTGGAGAAATAAAATGTAGTCAACATGTGAGGAGATATCTTAAAATGCGGAATATTTTTAATGCGACAGCATTATGACCTCTCTTCGTCAAAGTCGGGGTGGTGTGTCGCTTGTCTAAATTTCGCCTCCCCAGTGCCCCTAGCGGCACACGCAAAGAAACCGCTCCAGCTGATGCCCACCGTGACGTCACCACGTGAAGTGCACGTACTCACTGGCGCTATAGCGTGGGGAGGTCACGTAATGCTTGCATGCCGTGTTCTGGCTGCTTCTCTGATGACGTCACAATAGCGCCATCGCAGCGTGCGTCATAGCCCTACCTGCTTTCGAACCGTTCGGACTTGTGTAACATCATCTCCCGTTCCTGCCACCTCGTCTGGCAGTGGCGACGGCTTGGGCGCTAACGCTTGGAACTAGAGTTGAACCTCGTTATAGCGAAGTTGAAGGGGCCCGGCGATTACTTCGTTATAGCCGTAGCTTCGTTATAGCCAGTGTTGCCCGAGCTTCCAAGGGGAATCGTCATTTCTTCCTTATATCCATTATTTCGTTTAACCCGTTTCGTTATGACGAGGTTCGACTGGAGATCCCTCCGAGCTACAGCCATACCGATAAAGTAAAACCTGCCTCATATTTCTCGCATCACGTTGTAGGATCACCTATGACTATTTTTTTGTGCGCTGTTCGGTGCATAACAAGTTGAAATTTCACTATACGGGGGCTTCCGAAAAAATATATATATTTGTAATGCAGCGAAAGAAAGACTGTGCTGTGGTGCAGCCCTAAGCGCGAATTGCTGTACTATAGGTGACATCGTAAATCCGGAAATAATAGGCTTTATATGCTTTACAACGCTCAACATTTTTCGTCGTCTGCATGCAAAGCTTGCGGAACTGAATGCGCCTTAGTTATATCTGTAGTCGCTGCAATACGCTTTTGATCGATAGTCAGGGGCCTCTTTCCATATGCTGTCTTGTTTAGTGATTTGACGCGTCGTAAAAATATCGGAAATCAATGACTATCGACCTATTTCCTGCTTCGCGCTCTCCTCATTTGCATTTTATACCCACGCTAAAAAATATTCGATTTATGGGCACTTCAGTTTTTCATGGTGTGTTAGATGCCGTGAAAACCTTCAAACAACACTTGCCTTATTTGAGAAAGCTGCACAGTTGTGTTTTTATTTCATTATTACGCGCTGCATTGCACTTTTAAATACAAAGGGGTTCAATCAGAAACGAGCATCTCTTGGGAACCAAGAGCGCACCTTTTACGACGATTTTTCGGCACAACGAAACCAACAAACAAGAAAAATATACTTAAATCTGCGCGTTCTGCTGACATTTGTTTTGTTTTTTATTCCACACGACATCAATTAGTCGGTATTTAACCGCACTTTATCGAAAGGCCTGCGTGCCGTACCACACATTGTGATCGTATCTTTTGCATGCTCTCTCCAGAGCTGGGCAAACGTTCGGTTGATTAGAGTTAATTCATACATACTGTATCTCACGCATCAGTTCTCCCGTGAAAGTACGTGCAAAAAAATTGCGACTACAGGTGCAAGAATTTTATCTTCAATACCTATCCTCTTGCTTTGTGCTAAGTATTTGATGACTTCGGAAACATGCACCGCTTTTGCCGCATGTTTAGTTAAGTACATGCGTGGAAGAACGCATGTTTAAATCGAAACTAAAATCGCGTTGTGAAGCGTGAGAACTTGGTCACCGTGATAAAGTCCGCACCCGGTATACACTCGGCAGGGCTCGATTTCTGCTGAATCATTTTTGTACACTGTCCGCAGCCGGTACATAGCCTTCGGGGGCAAGGTTAGCAACCAGCGTATAAAAATGTATGCGTACGCATAGCACAAGTATCACAAAAGCTCGTTATAGAATAAACGTTGGAAACTGCATGCCATCATCGGCGATATTTAAAAGAAATGCTGTATTTTCGTCATGTACCGATATTCCGGAAAGCGCTAAATTTAAACATTTACCCATTTTTCTAAATCGTGACTACGAAGGGGCGAATGGAGTCCTTTCTTCACTTCCAATGGAACTCACACTGCAGAACTGCCGCGTTTATTTCATTTTTTTTCTTTAATGCAGTAAAAGGCAGCTGTGCAATGTAATTTACTCGGGTCTGACGTAGATATAAACTCTTAGGCAAAGATGTGACATAGATCATTCACATAAAAAAGCGGGTTTGTCGTCCCAACGGTCCCTTTGAACTGCACATCGTCTCCTTGCTTCAAATTCCAAAGCACTCGAGTCTGAAGTGCCAAATAATTATGAAAAAGCTCACGGAAATTCGGCTGTTGCTAAAAAGAAGTGAACTTTCTGCTATCAATCATTTCTTGTTTTCTTTGTTTGGTGCTTCTTGTTCAATATCATTTTTTTTTCTGGCGAATTTTTTTGCGACTAAAAAGCCTCAGTTGTTACGATTTTGCGTAGCAGTGCGCAGGTGCCTACGAACCTGATACATTTCATTTTTCGCCACTCCAGGTAACCCTTGAGTGAGCTGTGGCTTTAGACCGCAGTGTGGTTTGTAACTAACGCCAAGGACACTGAAGCTACCGCTGTGAGTCAAATGAGTGCGATAAAAACTTCTAAACAAAGCAAAAACAAATGTTCAGAAAGGAAGCACTTCTTTTCTTTTCATTTATTTCGGCTCCCGAGTTCCATTCATTTTTTTTTTGCAGAGTCCCCTTAAAGGAAGCTCATGCCGGCATTGAATAGGTATACTGCATACAGTCGAAAATTAGTATCTACTTAGAAGGCCCACCGATAAAAGTCGTTAGAAAAACCTCCTAACGCCAAATAAAACAGACGAAGATAGATTAACGATCACAAAGCAGCAGTTTCCAGTTGCTGCTGCATTATTTATAAAAAATGAACTCTAAAGGACAATAAGCATAAGAAGAAAATAGGGAGGAAAAATGTGTTAGATAATAGCTTATGTACAATGAAATCACTCAGCATGGGTCGTTAACAGCGCCACGTTAATGCAAAGCAAGCCATACAAAAACCCGACCTAATCTGAAAGCAAGAAATCAATGTGCGTCTGCGATTTCTTCTTTGAAATAACGTTTTATACGATTGATAAATAATGAAACCTCGCATTATATCATTTCAGGACGCTTGAACCACCTCATTTCAGTTCTGCTCTTTCTTTATAGAAAGCATACTTATGGACGGTCTCGTTGTCGACAGTTGAGTACGTACCAGAAAGTAACTTAAATAATCTGCAAACAAGGTTCATGTTCCAATAAAGAACAAAGACTCTGTCTTTTTTCCGCCTAAACGTTCCAAGAAGTTACTGGAAAAAAAGAACATCTTTCGGGACATATCCTTTCTTGAGAAAGCCTGCACGTTACCAAAGGAGCAACAACCTATAATCCGATTACTCTTCCCTGAATTCTGGAAGCAAGGAAATTACTCCCTTAGGTCGCTCAGGCCACGGCGACTGCCCTGCCGCAGTAGCGATTCCCGTATACCTTAAAATATGATGAGCCCTATAACGATCTGGGAACGTTGCATACCTCGGTCCTTCAGAGGCCGGCTGATTGCTAGGTCCTCTCGCAGGCGCTCTCGGTGGACTGTCGCGAGTGCCCGGGAAAACAGTTATGCGGGTTTTTACTTATGGATGGCGCGGGCTCGGCTTGCATAACCATGAATAAAACAAGGGAGGAAGATCCGATGTAAAGTGTTCCTCCAGTGGTCCTGAAATGACGCCGTGCAATCCATAAAGAGTTCCTAATGCTCGTTGGAGAGCAAGGACATGATTCTAACATCGAAAGAGCTGGAAACGGTCACAGATGGACTTGCAGGTTTTAGTTGCGGTAAAAAAAAAATAGCAGAACTTCAAAAAAGGTCGCCATTGCCTGGCAGCGATGTGTTTTCTTACGCAAGTGAAATGTCGCTGTTTCGACGGTGGCGAATGTAAAGCAGGATATACCGTGCGCTTGCAAAGCGCCTAACATCATATCAGTAATTACGCTGACCCTTTTTTCATTCAGTTAATTAACTTTCTTCGTTCACTCAAGTTCATTCGTTTGGCCTGCGATTAGTCTCAGGAATAAATTTGTACGCACACTCAATCTGATAACTTTACATTTACCGCGGTTGATATGGTTGTCACTGAAACTTGTTTATCCCGCAAGAGGAGTTCGCCGAATTCTATCTTTGCTTTCTTTTTAGTATCTGGTAAAATATCACTCAAAGAGGTTTTACGCGACTGAGAAGAGTTTTAGCACTGGGGAGACCTGCTAGCGTAAATGCATACTGCACAATTCGCCTGCCTGCGCTGTATGCGTGGTTGCAAATCCGCATTCCCACAAATCCGCATGCAAATCCGGTTGCAAATCCGCATGCGCCTCGCTGGTTCCATATATATCTGCACTTATTAAAGTCTTCACTTATTAAAGTCTTATTAAAGTCTTCACTATATGTACCTCTCATCATGTGGAGGAACATCACTGCTATGGTACGCAGGAGGAGTATACGTTCTTTGAATCGACACCCAATTGCAACTTTTGCTACAACAGCGCATTGTATAGATTCAAGCGTGTCAAAATAACATATAGGAAGCGGATTGACGGAAATAAATCGTCACGCCGTTGCTTCGCGAAGACATTTATGCCTTTTGTAACAACTGTAGGCCAGAAAAAAAAATTCAGATCAGAAGCGAGTGATCTGGGTCGTATACAACAGAGCGAAACTCGAGTATGGTACGCAGCTGCAATTTCCAAACATCTACGCTGGGAATAAATTCTACGACACTTGAAAATATATGCTAACCATGATTTTTGTTTCACTGAGGGGATCGGTACATGACTGCGTGAAATGGTCCGAAACGTGAAGGTCAATGTTTTGAAGGAAGTCTTTGTCATTCTCCTTTAATATTTATTGCTCAGCCTTGTACGCGTGTGCCAACTGTGTGTACGGACGTTGTGACAGCGCCTTACAAAAACTACTTCAGAGAGTTTACAGAAAGTCTATACATGATATATAGACTTTCGAGTGAAATTTTTCAGAGGGGTAACATGCACAAACTCAGAGAAAGGAAATTTAGTCGTGCGACAATACCGGTGGTGAAAATGCGACAAAACTTCGCGAAGACAGAAATTCGTGGCGAACTTGTCGCGAAAAGAAGACACGGTATTGTTGCGCGACAGCAGATATTTTTTGCAAGTGACAAATTCCGGAGGAATTTTTTGTCACAACTGCGCTTCTGAGAAAAACGCGAACGTATTTAATGGGCGCTTTTTCGATCGACGTTCCTGTTCCTTTTTGTTTTTGTTTAGATTACAAAAGTGTGGGAAACACTTCGGGCGTCTTGCGGGACAAGTTTTGTGTCGCGCAAACAACTCCGCAGCTCTTGGGAGACAAACGCACTTTGTTGTGAACGTGCTTTACTGTTGTTGCGCCCTTGTTTGTATGTTGTCCGTCGGTCTGAGGCAGAACGTCTTTTTGCGGGTTTTTTCGGCGAGCTTTCAGCCGTCACTTCTGTCCATCTTCAAGCGAGGAGAAGAAGGTGGTGGTTGAAAGAAAAAAATCACTGGGAAAAGCCTGTCAGTATTTGTGTCACTACTTGCGTGTTTGTGGTTATTTATCACTCGTGTAAAGACTGTGTTTAGAAGAACCGTTTCGACGTTGTTCTACACTGTTCCTGTGACGTCGTGATGATATAAGCGTCTTTTTGTACGAGGGAGCAAGCAGTAAGCGTTCGATGAGCGTACATGAATATCAGGTTGACTGTTGAATAAATATTTATTTCAAGATGCGTGGCGTTCTCTGTATGTTAATTATTATGCGAACGTGATTCTCACAAATGTCATATTTCTTTTCACTTAGAAACGACGACAGAAAGTTGTGTATTTACGCAATCTTAAAAAATATTTTTGTCGTCCAAAATAGGGTGTTGTGAAGACTAAACTTTGTGCGGTAGCGACGTAGCCACTTATGCCGCGACTGCGGAAAAATACCGGTAGGAAAACACAACCGAAAATTTTCTGTCGTCAGAACAGATTTTCTGTAATGTTTTTGATCAACATCTTCTAGTAACAACAGAATTTTGCGTAGTTACACACAGAAAAGAATTACAGAACTATTGACTACAGAAAAGTACTACAGGCAAAACTTCAGTACTAAAGAAAAATACTAGAAAACAACAGAAAAATCTGTCGGAACGACAAAACTACAAAATATTTTGTCGTATTTTTGACACGGTTCTGTCGGTTTTTTTTTTACTTGAATGTGTCTTCACGACAGCTGACCACAGGACGGCAGAGGTTCTTGCATTGTGGATTTGACTCCGTCAGAGAGGTGACGATAAAGTCAATAATTTGGTGAGGATAGGATGACCGTGAAATGCTACATAAAAAGGTGGTGCTACGACATGAACTTCAGCCCCCGCGATCAAGTGAATCCCGAGAACTCGGCAAGAATTTCAGCTGCCATGAAATAGTTGTGGTGCTCATTTTCATGGTTTCATTTCGACATAACAATTAAATTCTGTTTGTTGAAAAGCAATACTTCGTCGGTGACGGCGTAAAGATAAAGACAATCTTCATGAAGAAATTAAGTTTTTTTGTACTACTGTCTGCAGAATCCTTTTTTTAGTGTTCGGATATAGAGCTCACAAAAAACACCGCAGAGTCGCAAACTTTTCTGCGCACACCATGCTTCACTATTTAGCGTGCCGGTATCTGTGATAGACAGTCCCCTCACGAGTGGCTTTTAAATGAACTGTCCATGGCTATTCAAAGTCTGTGGCTGTGGCTTGATGGCTGACGCCGAAGGTTAAAGCTGACGCCCGCGGTTGTCGATCTTCTAGAACTGAGCGCGGAATATGCTCGGGTTTTAAACTAGAGTAATTCGAGTGACTAATTATCTCTAATCTTTAGAATTTTATAGCAATGTGCACGTTGATTCCATTTCAAACGTCCCGTTTTGCAAGATTATCTTAAAGATATGAAATCTGTAAGGAAATGCTGAATTAGATGGTCGTTTGATTTTTTTTTTTTGCCATTGCGCTTTTGATGCCGCAAAAGCTCCAAAGTGATCTGGAATTAATTTCGGCCACCTGGGAACCTTTAACGTCGAATGACATCGCATTGAATACGGCCGACTTATGAAGCGAAACACAAAAGGCGTCCGTGTGCTGTGCGATATCAGTCCACGTTAATGATCCCCAGTTGGTCGAAATCATTCTTGAGCCCTCCACAACGGCACCTATTTCTGTCTTCTTCTTCCACTCCCACCTTCTTGCCACACACGTGCGGTTGATGTGTCCACCTAGAAGCGAGATAGTTACTGCGTCTTTCATTTCCTCAAAACCATTTGTTTTACTGAACTCCGCCTGCTAGAGTCACTGCAACAAGCGCTGACAAGAAGCCCAATTTTAACAAGTGTTGGTGTATGCACTTCCGAACATGCATCGCACGTGGCATAATACGAAAATTTTATTCCTATCGCAATAGCTGCAGTTTTCTTCATTCACTAATGCAGCTATAGCTCTACTGTCGCGAAGATCTGCCACTCGGTGAGACGCCTGACATGAGCTGGATAGATTCCAGGGAGAGAACAAAAAAACATGCATTCTTATACACCGGCCCATATGTAGCTATTGACAAGGAAAGCCTAATTTGCTTCCTCTAAGTAAACACTTAGTTCATGTAACAGGCAACATTGATCACATGTGGCGATTACTACGTGCCGGAGCCTCTTCATAGCTTCTCAGGCTGTCTCCCTAAGTTAATCATAATAATAATTGGTTTTTGGGGAAAGGAAATAGCGCAGTATCTGTCTCATATATCGGCGGACACCTGAACCGCGCCGTAAGGGAAGGGATAAAGGAGGAAGTGAAAGAGGAAAGGAGGGAAGAGGTGCCGTAGTGGAGGGCTGCGGAATAATTTCGACCACCTGGGAATCTTTAACGTGCACTGACATCGCACAGCACACGGGTGCCTTTTTGCATTTAGTAATAATAATAATAATTGGCTTTTGGGGAAAGGAAATGGCGCAGTATCTGTCTCATATATCGTTGGACACCTGAACCGCGCCGTAAAGAAAGGGATAAAGGAGGAAGAGAGGAAGTGAAAGAAGAAAGGAAGAAGGAGGTGCCGTAGTGGAGGGCTCCGGAATAATTTGGACCACCTGGGTATCTTTAACGTGCACTGACATCGCACAGCTTACGGGCGCCTTAGCATTTTTCCTCCGTAAAAACGCAGCCGCCGCGGTCAGGTTCGAACCCGGGAACTCTGGATCAGTAGTCGAGCGGCCTAACCACTGAGCCACCGCGGCGGGTCGTCTCCCTAAAGCCTGATTCGTTTTTGGTTGCGTCTTAAAATAAATGATGCGCACCTAATTGCCCAATCCGGCAGTCTCCTTGATTACACGCTCCATATGTGTGGGGCGAAGGCCGGTAATAATTGAGCCTTCGCTGCTTATTGTGCAATGTGCCCACGCAATTGGCGCTTGACAGCAGCAGTAGGAGCCGCGTAACAGCGGCAAGAGTGCGCCAGGGTGGTCTCAGGAGTCCTAATGTCTGTTCCACTTAGCCGAAACGCAAGCTTTGGGCGAGCACGATGACGCTTTAGGCTGACGCATCCATCACTCGCCGTCAGTATAGCCGCATCCCAACGTGCGGCATTTTCTCCTTTGTGTCCACGCACTTCACAGAGCACGCCAGATGAAGTAACAACCGTTGTGAGCCATTAAAGGTAAGCTTTGCTTGATACTGAACTTTTTTTTTTGGTCCTGGCGAGAAGAGGTGGCCTTGATGGACGAACAAGTTTATTTGGTACTAGGTATATATCCTTCTCGTTTGTTTTTATATTTCATAACTTTTTTTCGCGGCTGCCTCTTCAAGCCTTTAGATGACCGCACCTTGTACTAGTGCTGTTCGTTGTTAATGGTGAATATAATCAGTGTTATTTCAATTCACTGCTTTTAATTCAAATGCCCCAAAAAGAGGTGTTGCATAATGGGTGCACAAAAAAAGAAAAGTTCTTGATAACACATCACATTTTTTCACGTTTGATAAACTTAAGATAGGAGGAAAAAAGATGCCGCCACCGTCTGGAAGACGTTGAAGAAACGAGGGTTAGCTGTTTGGCTTACTAGAATTCGTATGAATGAGATTAAAGTGAGGTACACCAACGGAAATACGAATTGGACATCTTGGGACCCGCCGCGGTGGCTCAATGGTTAGGGCGCTCGACTTAGGGTTCCCGGGTTCGAACCCGACCGCGGCGGCTGCGTTTCTATGGAGGAAAAAACGCTAAGGTGCCCGTGTGCTGTGCGATGTCAGTGCACGTTAGAGATCGCCAGGCGGTCGAAATTATTCCGGAGCGCTCCACTACGGCACCTCTTTCTGCCTTTATTCTTTCACTCCCTCCTTTATCCCTTCCCTTACGGCGCGGTTCAGGTGTCCAACGATATATGAGACAGATACGGCGCCATTTCCTTTCCCCAAAACTTTATTATTATTATTATTATTATTATTATTATCATTATTATTATTATTATTATTATTATTATGGATTTATAAGTGACGTCACCAATCAATCACCAAGCGGGTTGCTATATCGATTTACTATAGGGGCCACCATCTTGAATTCCTTGGACTTAGAAAACTTCACGCCGAAGAGAGGTGGTAGCAGACCCCAAGAAATCATGAAACGTGATGAGTCAGAGCTAACGCTCGTAAAAAAAACAAATTGGAGAACATAACAGGGCGTGAGCTGTTGGCAGACAAGAATGCAGTTTCGAGAGCTGAGGTATCATATCTACTACTTTCGCTCGTGCTCTCTGCCACGCGCTCATTGATAAAAATGGCCGTTGCCCTCATCTTTAAGCCAGTGGGGCGCGTGGAGGGCGAACCAGCACTTTTTTTCAGCAGCAGAGTTAGGCATTCGCAAGCGCGTAAAGTACGGCGGATTTTCACTTTAAGCAGCAGTGACGTTCACGTCACGAGGCCGCACGTTCAAAATTTTATGTTCAATTGCAGGTGTTCGTGGGTTCAATAAGAGTTTTAATAATTACAAGTACCCGCTGCGGTGGCTCAGTGGTTGGGGCGCTCGGCTACTGATTCCGGAGTACCCGGGTTCGAACCCGACCGCGGCGGCTGCGTTTCGATGGAGGCAAAACGCTAATGCGCCCGTGTGCTGTGCGATGTCAGTGCACGCTAAAGATCCCCAGGTGGTCGAAATTATTCCGGAGCCCTCCACTACGGCACCTCTTTCTTCCTTTCTTCTTTCACTCCCTCCTTTATCCCTTCCCTTACGGCGCGGTTCAGGTGTCCGCCGGTATAAGAAACAGATACTGCGCCATTTCCTTTCCCCAAAAACCTATTATTATTATTATTATTATTATTATTATTATTATTATTATTATTATTATTATTATTATTATTATTATTATTATTATTATTATTATTAACAAGTGTTTACTTGCATCCCCAGGTTCCGTGAAGGGCATCGCTCAATATAGCACGAAATTTAGGCGTGGTATTTTATTGAACACCATTTTGGTGTCCGATGACGTCATGCAAATGAATATCAGAAAAGCCTTTTTTTCATTGAAATCAGAATTTGAACCTTTGATACCATGCTTATCGTCAATAGGCCTGATCTACTCTGCTGCGTATTTTTCGAAAGCCTCGAACAATACTTGGTGTAAGTGAACAGAAGGTGGAACCAGGGAAAACCGAGCAACATTTTTTTTTTTTTCCTACGCTAGTGCACTCTGAACAAGGTGATGGAAATAATTTACGAAGAAAAAATACGGCACTGTTTTTAGGTGACTTTTTCCAGCCCATGTGAAGCCTAGTGGAAGTTAAGGACCGCTTCAATCTTCTTCGTACCCTCTTCCACTGGGCTTCCGGACTTTGCGGAAAGCTTTTTAATTTTTTTTGCCCAAGGATTCACCTACCGCCAGGAAAACCCGAAGGGTCAAATCCGGAAGCCTTCGACCAGTCAACTTGCTCCGCCCTAATTTGCTGCATCACATGCGGGAAACTTTTCTTTAAAGCAATTTAAAAAGCCCAAATTCCCGACGATGCGCTTCACCGACATCGAATGTGCCGATTCATAGAGCAAAAGCGCCTTCTTAATAGATCTAGGTGCATATTTCCTACACACGTGTCGGTCAAGTAAATTCTTTCCATCCAGCACCTTGTCCGGAGTTTGCTCTTGCGCAGGAAAAAGGCATATAAACGCTGATTTCCTCATCGGAATAAATCAGTTGTAAGACCAGCGTTGTTGTGTCTGTGCCTCCTATTTCCTGTGTCCCATCTTCTGTGCATTAGAAATCAACTAGCCCAGCAATTTGCGCGCTTAATGTAAGTGCTCCCTCTTCACTCCCCTTTGAGCCTGAACAACGCGACATTCATTCATTCATTCATTCATTCATTCATTCATTCATTCATTCATTCATTCATTCATTCATTCATTTACTTCCTGTACCTGCCGAGGTGCTTCACTGGTTTTGATGTTGGGCTCCTGATCTTATCGTCGGGGGTTCGACGCCCAGCCGCAGCGGCCGTGTTTCAATGAAGGCTGAACACGAAAATGCGCATGTGCTGTGCGATGTCAGCGGAAGTTACAGAACACCAGGCGGTTTAATTTGATGTGGAGCCGCCCACTACGGCGTCCTTCGTAGCCTATGTGTAATTTCGAGGTGTTAAAAGCGACAATTGACTATTTTTGTTACTGATTGTGCTTACGTGGCACTTCTTCTTGTTTGACAGTTCCTAGTAGGCAAGCGCCATATTCGTCGGCAGTCAGTAAGTAATCGGGCTCTAGTATGGGTTGGCTGCCATCATTACAAGGTAATCGCGCGTACTGCTGCCGCTCAAGAGAAGGTTTCCTATTATAGGCCAAATTTTTTTTTCATTTTGGTGCTTCCCATAAACTCTTTCTGCCGAATGTATTTAACAGTAATATTTGAACTAATCCACCCTCTAACGCTTACAAGAACGCATGCGCAAACATCTGGTGCTTTCTCTTAACCTCAGGCACGTTTGGCCAACTTAAAGCTCCCAGGCTCCGAATCCGCAATGCTGGCCCTAAACCGTACTCCGAAAGGTAAGTGTGAGTTAATTGGCCAGCATGACGCTCAGTGGCCTGCCACTTATGTATGGCCCCTGAATTTGTTCGTCTTAGCCTGGAAGTCAAACCTCGCAAAAGAGCAAGATGAGAATAAGAAAAAAAAGATATCATGCCCGTAGTAAACATCTTCCAGAAAGTAAGAGGTCAGTACGACGTACTATGAGGTCGGCCACGGGAGTACGATGATTCATGTTTACGCACACCTGCACAAACAATGATGTACAGCGTTTAACAGGCACACGACACCAGGTGTTTTACGGACCGTGCAGAGTATTGCGTTCTAAACAGCCAGCGTTCCAAATCTTCTAGGGAGAGTGAGAGCGCAGAAATTCAAGGGCGGCTAAAAAATGAGCTGCGGTTCAACTACTGCTCAAGCCGGTTAGAGAGCGAAAGCTGTGCTGTATCGGGCAAGCAAACGTGGCTTGGCGTCTGTAAGGTTGAGTGCGTTCCGCACACGTAGATAGGCAGCGCGCCCACCCTGCCACGCTAGCACGTGGCAGTTAAATTAATGGTTCATCGCGAGAGGTTAGTCACCCAATGGACGCTGCGGCCTATTCTACCGCCCTCTACCGACGAATCAAAAGGTCAAAGGTCAAGTGATGCGACACCATGGTGGACCACATATGGTAAGGCCTATAGCCACACTTGACCTCTGGCCCACTTGAAGGTCAACTGGTAGCGCATGACGAAATCGCCTTTACCAAGCGTAGTGAAACTTTCGCTTCAAAAATCGTCCACAAGAGACGCAGTAACACACGCAGTATCCAGTATGGGTTTGACAAAAGGATGTTCTTAAACGCGCAAAGCACTATCGTGAACGTGAAAGCAAATTAGGTGAAAGGTTGATCAGTGGATGTATATCTAAGCCAACGCTGCGTCGTTCTATTTAAGTGAGACGAGCGCCCAAGGAACGCGCGTTCGAGCGACGAAAACAAAGCCCGTTTCCTTTGTTCAGAGGCGACCGCTCCCCATATCCCCTTTTGCAAACTTTCCCTTCATCCCGTTCCCTATTCGCCTTGTTTCCAGCTTGTCCGCTTCCTTATTCCCTTTCGCTTTCTTCCCCTTTCTCTCTCTCCAACGCTTTCTTTCACTTGCATTCTATCGAGCTGTTGTTCGTGGCGGTTATTCCTTGCCTCCCCTTTCGCTGAGCCGTGAGCGCCCGCAGCTGTCAGCTCGCAGCCACGTGGGGAAGTGGGGAGGTAAACATTTAGAAAAGGGAAGATGCCTGGATCGGGGATACGCAACCGCCGACGCACGGAAGGAACGGACAAGAGCAAGGCGCGCGCTCCGTTCGAGGAGGAAGCTGTTTACTCGGCAAATTCTGCGCGCCCATGTGACCGGCCGACCGAGCTTTGTTGCGCACGCGAGGCTCCCGAAGCAGCTTTTGTTTCGACGTCCGACAGATGGGCCGCAGATTTTTCACAACTGCCGCTGTTCCCTTTTCCTGGCACCTGTATGCATCCTTGTTGTCTTTTTTTTCCTTTCTTACCTTATGGGTGTGTCTAAGGATTTGTTTTGAGGGCAGTGTTTTTCATTCTGTATACGGGAATACGTGCTTTCTTCTTTTGAAATGTCCGGAAACATTTAGGGATGCGTACCTATCTGCCCGCTTAATGAGAGGTTGCGAAGAAGCGAAAGAGGTTTCGCGGTACTCTCTCTCACCCGCCGCGGTGGCTCAGTGGTTAGGGCGCTCGACTACTGATCCGGAGCTCCCGGGTTCGAACCCGACCGCGGCGGCTGCGTTTTTATGGAGGAAAAACGCTAAGGCGCCCGTGTACTGTGCGATGTCAGTGCACGTTAAAGATCCCCAGGTGGTCGAAATTATTCCGGAGCCCTCCACTACGGCACCTCTTCCTTCCTTTCTTCCTTTCACTCCCTCCTTTATCCCTTCCCTTACGGCGCGGTCCAGGTGTCCAACGATATATGAGACAGATACTGCGCCATTTCCTTTCCCCAAAAACCAATTATTATTATTATTATTATTATTATTATTATTACTCTGTCTCAGCGCTGAATCTTGAAGCGTTGGTTAGCTTCCTAAGGCCCTTGGTCACTCGTGCTCTGAAGGTCACGGAGCACAGTGGCCTTTTGGAATGAATCATCATCATCATCACGAAAAGAAGCGCTCGCGCTAGGTGAGCTGCGAACAAACAATGGATTAGACAAAGAACGATTGTGTTTGGGGTTGGTACACATCGGATTAGTGCTTACGAACTAAAATGCAGCATCCTATGCTTTCAACGCAGCAAGAGATTCATATCTTACGAAGGCGTATGCCCGGCCCAGATTTAGCAGATTTAGTTGGGCCCACTCGACGCAGACGCGGACTTGTTAAGATGCACAGTACAGATCCGCCCAACCAGGAGCTCCATAGAAACTAGTCACGACAGCTGTTGTGACAAATCCAAGCATGGCCAGGCGAACGACTGATCAAGTTCTTAAATTTTCAGCAGCTCTGTACAACGATTTGTACAGCGGCGGCGTCACGCACCCAGGAAAGTAGCAGATGTGACTGCCTCTTGTCGTAGTCGCTATAGGCGTCATTTTTCAGGCAATAGACTTAACGTAGTAATTAGAGAACGACGTGGCACTGCGCCCCGTCTAAAAACGTAAGCTAACCGTCTGGAAATGAACCTGCAGCGGGACCAGAAGTTGTCCACAGAAATAGGTATTTTCATCTGGGAATCTACCCATCTGCCATTCTGCTTCCCTGTGTTTACCAAAGCCAGCTTGCAACGCAAAGAAATAAGGGGGCCGAACCCACCTGGTGCTTCTGGAAAGGAAAACTTCCGCGATTGTTCGATGCTAGTTAATCAGTCACGCATCATCCAGGCTACCCAGAGGAGTGACAACCTTTACGCGAAATCCCGAATTCCAAGCCTGCTATGCCTCAGGCAGCTCGCAGCCGCCACTCCACTGTGTTGATAACGATAGTTACTTCTTCGACAGCATACGCTTTGCTGGCGCAATGCTGCAGAGCAGTTTGAGGGCATTTGGAGAGTTACACCAGAACAGAGTAAGCCAAAGAAACGTGTTTGGTAATGAGAGTGCACAGCCGACTTCCCTGTAGTTGCTAGAACGCATGACCAGGGAAATACTTCGGCTGGTTCATTAGAGTACGCAGCCTCACTAGAAGCAGCTACTGCGAAAGACCTTCCCTTTCTGCTCGCAGGATGCAGATGGTTTTTACGTGTACAAGCTGATGACCAGGGAAATACTACAGCTAGTTCATTAGAGTACAGCCTCACTAGAAGCAGCTGCTGTGGATGACCTTCCTTTTTTGACTCGAAGGAGGCGGAGTTGTGACTTGTACAAGCTGCTAGAGCGCCTTTGTCACACTGACCTTTCCCCGCCGCAGCAACGACGACCTATGTTGAGCGCCACTCTCTCATCTGCTAAGGCCCTTCATTCGGAATCTACTGCGAGACGGTCTTAAGACGAGCGACTGAAGATGAGCGCCCAGAGTAGCTGGAATGTGAAGGGCGCTGCACTCGGGAACAGCAAACAGCCTGGGAATCGCAGCCAATTAAGGCTGAGGCCAAAAGGGAAGGAGACGAGCCTGTATACCCACGTGCTACTGCCCCAAGTAGTCGGGCCAATAAACGAGGATTTTTTTTTACTTTTGTGCTTTCGCGCCGGCAGCCGAAGGCAACCGCTTCCTCTTCCAGCCGCCTAATGCTAAAACAGTGAGGGGCGTCTCACGGCATCGTTCCATTTGGTGAGCTGAATGGGTAGATTTGTTAGGTTCATCACCATTGTCTTTAGGGACGCATTCTGCCTCGGAATGACACATACCCGACAACTTTGGACGAAGGCGTTTTTCTTCAGCGGAAAATCTTTTATGAGCGCAATTTTTTCATATAATGCAAGATTTCAGTATAGCATGTCAATATATCCGCAGATCAGCCCGACGGAAGACTTGCACTTTTTATTTTCAATTAGCGTTTTCGCTATCGTCAAAAGCCTTCCCCTCTGGCTTTGTGTGGCAGTCTTAACTGTTTGATGCGATCGATGGAAACACTTCAAAAGCAAGATTTTGCTGCCTATCAGAAGAATGGACCATAACTTTCAATATTTCCATAACACGCTCATAGAATTTTCTAATTTTACAATTTTTTTTCCGAGAATGTTGGAAATGCTTGCACTTTAGCTTCGCCAGCCGGCTTGCAGTGCCAAGATGCATTGCTAGTTGATTTGTCCTATTGCTCAGGCAGTTGCATACATGCGCCCCGAGCGCAGGCATTGAAGTCTGATCCCCGTGGACAAAGAAGGGCCGTCGTCTCCAACTTGATTTTCATTGTAAACTCGATGTTTCGGAACCGGCTCTAGTGACAGGGTTACAGTTCAGCGAGCAGCTTCGAATGGATCAAAGAGGTTGGGATGGAGGCGGAAGAGGATGCGTACAGGAAGAATGGTGGTTCGACCTTAGAGGGTTGACCTTAGAGAAGAGGCACTGATCCGGCGGCAGTGATTCTTGGTATCACGTAGCGGCATCGCCGGGAGCCTCCGGAGCAGTTTGCTGAATATCGTGGGCTTGGTGTGCGCCACGAATCGAGTGGTAGTCTTTCGGTTGGTGGTTTAGCTTCTCAGAAGCTGATTTTTGTGCACAAAATCTTCTGCGATTTCTTGCAAGTTCTTCCACCAGTTTCGCGAAGTTGCTCACGCAAGCTTCGCTCTATAGAACAAGACGAGTGCAGGCCCGGTTCGTTTGATTTCCTGTAGGAAACAAGGAGGAAAAAATGCGACAAATCTTGCTCAAACCTCATTCCTATTTGAGGAGGAGCACTGATATCTCTGCCCCCCCCCCCCCTCCCCGTCCCCAAGTGCACGCCTATATGACCTCGACCTCCAAAAAGAGAGAGTGGCCTGCAACAGGGGGACCGTTGCTCTTGCAGCTTAACCATTAAAATCTCCCTCCTCCTCCTCCTCCTCCTCCTGCTCCTCCTCCTCCGAGGTGAGCCATGCACTCCACAAAAGAAGGAGGGGAGATGAGGAGACTGAATGGCCTTGGGGCATTTTAAAAGGAAATAGGCCAAATTGGCTTACGGCTCAGGACAGTTGTAGTTTGCAGGAGTCATTGTTTGTGAAGAGAGCCCGTACTGGTGTAAGCAGGACGTTGAGCTGAATTTGACAAGCAGTTTAACGGACGAGTGGTTATGGCGTGCCTGTTCTCGTGCAGGTTTTGACAGTAACAGAAGATGTCCTGTCTGCAGTCTTGTGCTGCAATCTGCATGCAGTCTTGCGCGCCGTCCCTAATTAGACTCTCAGCAGCTGTATAACAACATATGACTTGATACTACGTCTCGAAATAGGACACACACCACACTCCACTGCGTTGTATTATTGCGCTCCTGTTTCAAAAAGCAAAACCAACGAGCCCAGATGTATCGACTTGGGAAAACCAGCATTCTCCGGTCCAGCCCTGTGGGGGTGCTCTCTCAATGGCTCTGCAAACCAAGCACAATCCAGATGATGATCGCCTCATGCACTTCTTAGATTCTCCTGCCCTCTGATGGTCACTCCGAGAAAGCCTCAGCCAGCTCATACACCAAAAGCCCACTAGGCGCCGCTACACACCGCTTGTCGTTCTCTGAGTAGTGCGACTTCTTTGAGTTAGGTTGTTTCAGTAGTTTTTTCGAGGCATGCTACTCTGCCTCTCGTCGTCTGCTAAACGTTGCGCCATCTGTACAAAGCTCGACTTCAAGTCGAGTGCCTCTTCCGTCACCAGGGTGTGCTGCATCGGTGCAGCGCTGGACAGCGCAGGACTGGTGTTGCCCATAGATCTGTCTTCACCGAAAACCCTGCGTGAGATCTCTTAAATCGAGACTCGGTTCTGCCCACGCTTTATCGGACGAAGAGTATTTACATAGCAGCTTCTTTACCCATGCACCAAGGCGAGGACCGCAAACGTTCACATGTTTATAGATACGTATCAAGAAAAACCATTCCAGTCCGGCGAAGAACCATTAACATATCTCTAATCCCATCATTTCGTGATATACTAGGTTTCTACAATCGCATGCTGTCAACTTTTCCACCGATAGAGCTCAACTTTACAGTTCTGATTTCCTCCGTTGTTCGGAGCACATAATGGAATACAACACTGTGGTCGCAGCATGCACAGAATCGTCAAAA
>JARKHS020009248.1:0-144068 GCA_030143305.2 Amblyomma americanum | reverse complement strand
GTGCACCACACTAAACACAGAGTAACCAAAATGGAAAGTTTTCACCGGTTCATGGGCATCACGGGGATTTGGAAAGATGTTGGCGGCCCGGGTAGAAAGCTGGTCGGAGAGACGGAGCGTTGAGAAATCTTGACGGCCACGGCGTCGAAGAAGCACTGCGGCAGGCAAAGCAGGGAGGAATAGAGGCCAGCACCCGTGCAGCCCGGAGGTGAGCGCTGAAGAGAAGTAGCTGTAAGGCAAGAGACGAGTCACTGCGACCACGAGCTGGGCACCATGACAAGACAGCACTAGGCATCCCCATCACCACGTCTACGAATCGGCTGATGGAATCGGGGGTATACAACACGTTGGCAGTAGTTGTTGAGACCAACCGACTCTCACCATCTGAAAGATTGGCCAAGTCCTTAACGGGACGAAGCCTACTCCTAGGACTAGGCACCCCTTACAAGTGTCAAGAGGAACCCATGATCGACGTCCCGGCAGCGGTCAGGAAAGTATTGTACATTCGTCTGCTTCCGAAGAATATGCATCCGGAACACCATCAAGAAAGAAGGCAGAAAAGAGCGGAAACGCTCCAGAAGATATATCTAGCATGACAGGAAGTGGTGTAAGTGGACACCTGGGAGTATAAGGACCGACACCTAATGATTGCGGTCTCCACTAACGACCAGCAAAACCTAAGAGTGAGCGCAAGGAAATTAAGGCAGATGAATTTTGGGGGAGCCTCTAAAGCGCAACTAGGACCATGACACTCAGTATAGAACCATCCGACTGGACGAACACGCTGCCCGGGTCCACGGATGCCAGGCCGTCGTCTATGCCGTTAGGCTCAGGCCCATCCTATATCCGCCGGAAAATAAAGTTATATACTACTACAGGACAGAGGAGGCTTGCGTCCATGATCGAAGGGAGGTCAACGGCAGTGCGGAAAAACCACCGATGGCTGCCCCCTCCACGCTAGAATGACAGTCCTTCCTTCCACTTTTTTCCTTCTCACCTAGAATTCCAGCCACGTCACCTGTTCTCCCCGCGTGCCACGCCGTCTTTCCATTACTTAACCTTGCGGCCACACCATTCACGGGCACTCGCTGCGCACCGCTGGGGCGGACGCGCCACATTCCACTATCAGACGCATCGCATTGGCGCTTAGTTTGTGGTGGCGCACCTCACAAAGGCCCCATTTTCACAACGTTTAAAAAGAAAATTGCAGTTTGTGCAGACAGCACACGAGCTCTCACCGAAACATTCGCACCAGAATCACGACACAACTACTCAACACCTGGATCACATCAACTCTTGGCAAACGCAGAATGAAAATGAGAAGGCAAAATGTGCACAAGTGCGAAATAACCAAACTTTATGAGGATATAACCAATAAAGAAAAAGTCTGACTCTTTCAAAATTGGGCAGTAGCCAAGCAGCAACAACTATACCTAAGTAATGTCAAACCCACTAACGTGTGTACCATAAGACAAAAATTCATACCTTCACAAATAATACTCACAGCGGATATAAATCCTTGAAAGCGAGAAGAAAATAAGACAGCAAAGACAAAATACAAGCTAAATTGAAATGCGAGCAATATACCTAGTGAAAAATCACCGAATACTCGCACTTCATGTTCGGCATCACCGTGTCGAGCTTCAAGTTACGGATACAGTTAGCGCCCACATTATCCGAACCTTTTTTGTATTTGGCTCGAAAAGTGTATTCTTTCAATGCAAGGCTCCAACGCATGTATTCTTGCAATGCAATGCTCCAACGCAACACTCGCAACACTCTGATGTTTATACTTTGTTAAATACTTCAAGGGTTCATGGTCATTCTGAAGAACAAAGAAGGTTCCGTAGAAGGAAATGTGGAACTTTTCCGCCACCCAAACTAGCTCCAAACGCTCGCGTTCAATAGCTGAGTAGCGTGATTCATGGAATAAAAGCAGTCGGTTAGCATACGATACTGAATGGTGGACCCCCATCATGTTCCTGCAGTTGGACCGCTCCTGTGCTAACCTCCGAAGCATCTGTGCGAAGTACAAACTGTGTTGTGTTGTGTTGGGTTTTATGGCCCATAGGCAACTGAGGCCATCATGCGCCAAGAACAATGCAAAGTACAAACCGTTTCTGTAGAAACCACCGTGAGACAAGACTGTACTCGTTTGTATCCCTCACACAGTATAGATCTAATTCCCACAGCGTAGAGTTTATATTTGCCTCGAAAAATAGAAACACATACTGAGTATTACTGATGTAAAAAGTATTCCAATGTCAAAAACATGCATATAGACCACATTTACGAGAGTTGTTAGCCAGTTGTCAGCCCTCAGTCCCCAGCGGCTACGGAGCAACTGACCATGGCGGCAGTCAGACCTGTGACGCAGCGGAGGGTGCTAAGCATCTCTGGCTCCCGACAGGCCGCTACTGGCATCTTAACCTGGCAACGTCTAATGCTAGAACATTATCTAGTGCGGCTAGCCTAGCAGTGGTGTTCGAGGAACTAGCGGGAACTAAATGGGATGTCATAGTGCTTAGTGAAGTTAGAAGGACAAGAAAGGCGTATGCGGTACTAAAGGGCGGACGCATTCTGTGCTTTCGCGGATTAGGGGATTTACGAGAACTACGTGTGGGATTCCTCATTATTCAGGATATAACTGGCAATGTAGAGGAGTTCTGCAGTGTCAACGAGAGGGCGCCAGATATCGTAATTAAGTTGAATAGGAGTGTAGGGTTCGGGGCGCTGTCGCATCTTTTTGTACATGTGTTGCGAACATTCCGCGAGAGGGCAGTGACCTGGGCTGCGCGTCCGGTTTTGTTTTATTTTGTTTTGCTTTGGTGCACGCCGTTAGAAGGGAACTCATGCCTTTTTGGTTCATCATCATCATCATCATCATCAGCCTTACTACACCCACTGCAGGGCAAAGGCCTCTCCCATGTCTCTCCAATTAACCCTATCCTTTGTCAGCTGCATCCACCCTTTGCCTGCAAACTTAATCTCATCCGCCCACCTAACCTTCTGCCGCCCCCTGCTACGCTTACTTTCTCTTGGAACCCACTCCGTTACCCTTAAAGACCAGCGGTTATCCTGCCTTCGCATTACATGCCCTGCCCAAGCCCATTTCTTTCTCTTGATTTCGACTACGATGTCATTAACCCGTGTTTGTTCCCTCACCCACTCTGCCCGCTTCCGATCTCTTAACGTTACACCTATCATTTTTCTTTCCATGGCTCGCTGCGTTGTCCTTAACTTAAGCTGAACTCTTTTCGTTAGCCTCCACGTTTCTGCCCCGTAGGTGAGTAGCGGTAAGATTATGCTGTTGTACACTTTCCTCTTGAGGGAAATTGGTAAACTGCCACTCATGGTCTGCGAGAATTTGCCATATGCGCTCCACCCCATTCTTATCCTTCTAGTTATCTCCCTCTCATGATCCGGATCAGCTGTCACTACCTGCCCTAAGTAGACGTATTCCGGGACAATTTCTAGGCTCTCCCTGCCAACTGTGAACTGTTGTTCCCTTGCTAGGCTGTTGAACATTACCTTGGTTTTCTGCATGTTAATTTTTAGACCCATCGATCTGCTCTGCCTGTCTAACTCGTTGATCATGATTTGCAGTTCACCTCCTGAGTGACTCAGCAAGGCAATGTCATCAGCAAATCGCAGATTATTTAGGTATTCTCCATTTATTCTTATTCCCAACTGTTCCCAATTCAGGCCTCGAAAAACCTCGTGTAAACATGCGGCGAACAGCATTGGCGAGATCGTGTCTCCTTGCCTGACACCTTTCCTTATTGGAATTTTATTGCTGACTTTATAGAGGACTATAGTAGCTGTGCAGTTGCTATATATATCTTCCAGTATTTTGACATAAGGCTCTTCTACCCCCTGATTACGCAATGCCTGTATGACTGCTGAGGTTTCCACTGAGTCGAATGCTTTCTCGTAATCAATGAAAGCTATATAGAGAGGTTGGTTATATTCTGCGCATTTCTCTATCACATGATTGATAGTGTGAATATGATCTATTGTGGAATATCCTTTACGAAAGCCTGCCTGATCATTTGGTTCATTAAAGTCTAACGTTGCCCTGACTCTATTAGCGATTACCTTAGTAAATACATTGTAGGCAACGGATAGTAAGCTGATCGGCCTGTAATTTTTCAAGTCCTTGGCGTCTCCCTTCTTATGAATTAAGATAATGTTTGCATTCATCCAAGCTTCTGGTACAGTCGAGGTCATAAGGCATTGCGTATACAGGGTGGCTAGTTTTTCTAGCACGATGTCCCCTCCATCCTTCAACAGATCTGCTGTTACCTGATCCTCCCCAGCTGCTTTTCCCCTTTTCATTGCTTCTAAGGCTTTCTTTACTTCATCTTTCGTTACTGGCGGGATGACGCATTGCTGTGCACTGCTGTTCTCATTAGCGTTCCGATTACATTGGCTACTGTACAGGTCTGTGTAGAACTCTTCGGCTACGTTAACTATCTTATCCATATTGCTAATGACATTGCCCTGCTTGTCTCTTAATGCATACATCTGGTTTTTACCTATGCCTAGTTTCCTTAGCAGTTTATTTTTACGTGTGGAAAGGGGCGCGGGCATATTTTGGGATGTACTTGCGATGGGAGCCGCGCCCGTGTGTGTGTGTTTTTTCTCTAGCTACTCCTAGCTGGCAGGCGCTCGGTCTGGCCGAGTGCGGAGGGAGTGACCGTTGAGAGCTGGTGCAAGGCGCGCCATTTTGACTGTTGAGACGCGGTGTCCCTCGCCTCTGTGCAGGCGGTTGGCTAGGCCGGCCGCGGATTGTTGTGGCCGTATACTGACTTTTGTTTGTACCCATCTGTAAATAGCCTGCATAAAAGCTCATTTCTCGTTAAATCGCTTCGCCTGCAAGTCATATCATCGAGAAGCCTTCAAGCGGTGCATCCAGTTTCTGGAAATCACCGGACCGAGCACCACCGGCAAACCTTTACTAGGAGGTACAAGTTGAAAGTGGCGCAGGCCTCGTGCCTACATCCAGCCATAATAACCAGATCATTGAAAGCTTCTATGAAGTCTAGGAATCGGCAATGCATAAAGTGAAATCACACTACAGTGCACTGATGGGCGACTTCAATGCGAAAGGGAGCAAGAGGCAGGCTAGCGACCACACGGTGCGCGACTGTAGGATAGGTTCTAGGAATAGCAGAGGAGAGCTGTTAGTCGAATTCGCAGATAGGGGAAATAATTTACGGATAATGAATACTGTCTTCCACGAACGAGAGAAGAGGAAGTGGACCTGGAAAGTCCCCTATGGTGAGACTGAAAATGAAATCGACTTCATACTATGCGCTCAACCTGGCATCGTTCAGTATGTGGACGTCCTCGGCAAGTTGCGCTGTAGCGACCACAGAATGGTAAGGTCTCGAAATAGCTTAGACTTGAAGAGGAAATGGAAGAAGATAGTGTAGAGGAAGTCCATTAAGGAGCTAGCGGTAAGATGAAAAATACAGGAATTCACGATATCGCCGAAGAACTAATATTCGGCGTTAACCGAGGAAGACGATCTTGAAGTTCATACAATGAACGATAATCTGACAGCCATCATTACGGAGTGCGCAGTAGAAGTAGGTGGTAGGACGGTTCGACAGGATACCGGCAAGCTATCTCAGGAGACGAAAGATCGGATTAAGGAACGCAAAAGCATGAGGGCGTCTAACCCTGCCGTCTAACCCGTCTAACCTGACAAAATACAACTAGCAGAGATATCAAAGTTAATAAATGAGCGCAAAGTAGCCGATATCGGGAAGTTTAATATGGAGAAAATTGAGCATGCTCTCAAGAATGGAGGTAGCCTAAAAGCGGTGAAGAGGAAACTAGGTATAGGTAAAAACCTGGCGTATGCTTTTAGAGACAAGTAGGGCAATGTCATTAGCAATATTAAATTATCCGAAGTAAGTGATTAGCTTGCAACTTAAAGAAGCCGTAGAGCTCTACACAATTCTGTACAGTAGCGAACGTAATCAGAACGTTAATGAGAGAGACAGTAGCGCACGACAATGCGTCATCTTGCCAGTAACGAAAGAGGAAGTAAAGAAAGCCTTAGGAGCAATGGAAAGGGGAAAAGCAGCTGGTGAGGATCAGGTAACAGAAGATATATTCAAGGACGGAAGAAAGATCGTGCTACAAAAAACTAGCCACCCTGTATACAGAATGGCTTATGACCTCGACCGTACTTGAAGCTAGGAACGCAAATATTACCTTAATTTATAAGAAAAGAGACGCCATGAACTTGAAAAATTACACACCGCTCAGCTTACTTTCCGTTGCCTACAAGGTATTTACTAAGCTGATTGCTAAAATAGACAGGAAAAGCTTAGACTTTAATCAACCAAATGATCAGGGAGGCTTTCGTAAAGGATTTTCCACAATAAATCATTTTGACACTATCAATCAGGTAATAGGGAAATGCGCATAATATAACCAATTCCTATACATAGCCTTCATTGATTATGAGAAAACATTTGACTCAATGGCAACCTAAGCAGTCATACAGACATTGCGTAATCAGGGTGTAAAAGAACCTTGCATCAAAATACAGGAATATATATATATATATATATATATATATATATATATATATATATATATATATATATATATATATATATATATATATATATATATATATATATATATATATATATATATATATATATAGCAAATGGACAGCTACCACAGCCCTCCATACAGTCAGCAATAAAATTTCAAAGAGGAAGGGCGTCAGGCAAGGAGACACGATCTCGCCAATGCTGTTCACTGCCTGTTTGCAGAAGGTATTCCGAGGTCTGATATGGGAACAATTCGGGATAAGAGTTAATGGAGAATACCTAAATAATCAGCGATTCGTTGATGACATTGCCTTGCCGACTCACTCAGGAGGTGAACTGCAAATCATTACCAATGAGTTAAGCAGAGCAGAGAGCTGGGTCTAAAAATTAACATGCAGAAAACCAAAGTAATTTTCAACAGTTTAGCAAGGAAACAGCAGTTCACAATTAGAAGCGAAGGGCTTGAAGTGGCAAAGGAATATGTCTACTTAGGGCAGGTAGTGACAGCTGATGCGGATCATGAGAGGGAAATATCTAAAAGGATAAAAGTGGGATAGAGCGCTTAAGGCAGGTTCTCTGAGATCATGAATGGCAGTTTACCAATATCCCTCAAGAGGAAAGTGTACAACAGCTGTATCTTACCGGTACTCACCTACGGGGCAGAGACGTTGAGGCTAACGAAAAATGTACCGCTTAAATTAAGGACAACGCAGCGAGCCATGGAAAGAAAAATGTTAGGTGTAACATTAAAAGATCAGAAGCGGGCTGAGTGGGTGAGAGAGCAAACGTGGGTTAATGACATCCTAGTTGAAATCGACAGGAAGAAATGGGCTTCGGCAAGGCATGTAATGCGAAGGGGAGATAACCGCTTCTCCTCGTGGGTAACGGCGTGGATTCCAAGAGAAAAGAAGTGTAGCAGAGGGCGGCAGAAGGTTAGGTGGGCGGATGAGATTAATAAGTTTGCAGGCATATGATGAATGTGGCTGGTGAAGGACAGGGTTAATTGGAGGGGCATGGGAGAGGCCTTTGTCCTGCAGTGGGTGTAGTAAGGCTGATGATGATAATGTTAGGTGAGCCGTAATGAAGAAATTAATGCTTGTTTTCTGTGGCAAAGTTAGTGTAGCAATACGTGAGACGGAATACGATACAAATCCTGCTAGTAGTATAGAGTAAAAGGCATCCTATCCCATTCTCCTAGAGTTGTTAGCTCCTTTACAAATTTGGTAATAGAGCAAGAATTAGCGGGTTGCGCAGATACCGTGGCATATATACGGCAAAGAATTTTTAGCCACTTCTGTGCGGCGCTATTATTGGCATCCGATGCTTCGAGACCATTTGTTTCTGCGACTACAGCCTAAGGGACCTTCCGTTTTCAGCGGTTAGCCAAACAGCATATTTTGATATATTTATTTTTTAAACAAGGAAGCGACCCCTTTAAACATCTTCTCTACTGCTAAACTGTCAAAACGCACGGTGAATCGACATAAGGAACACCGTGTTTCGTGAACTCGCTATTCATAGAGTAGTGCGCTCTTGTCTTCGGGAGATTAAGCTGAGAAAGATCAAGCTCCTTCGTTACTTGGCTTTATGAATGCTACCGTGACTTTGCGTGCAGACGCCTACACAGGCACGAGAAGTGGACCCGAGAGGTGTGTCGAAGCACTGTGCAGAACCTTAAGAGCACGTATCACACTCGATAACCACAAATGTTGCGCGAGGCCCAGCTCGCGTATACGCGATCGTTCCTTAATCTCAGGGAATAGCTGCGCGTGGCCAGCGGGGGAAAGCCTTTCATATGTAGCTCTCGCTGTAAAAGGATTGCCCTACTTTCGGCAGCCAGATTAGAGCGTTTCTGGCTATATGGGGTACTATATGTGGTAAGATAACTTATCGATCACCCAAAAGCAACCTTTGAAACTTCTAAGACTTCTAGGTACCACACGATGATGTAGCCATAGATCGCCTAATGAGCTTTCTGCTGTGGATGGCTTTTCCAGGACTTATTTGATGTTAACGTATTATAATTGGTTTTTTGGGGAAAGGAAATGGCGCAATATCTGTCTCATATATCGTTGGACACCTGAACCGCGCCGTAAGGGAAGGGATAAAGGAGGAAGTGAAAGAAGAAAGGAAGAATGAGGTGCCGTAGTGGAGGGCTCCGGAATAATTTAGACCACCTGGGGATCTTTAACGTGCACTGACATCGCACAGCACACGGGCGCCTTAGCGTTTTTTCTCCATAAAAACGCAGCCGCCGCGGTCGGGTTCGAACCAGGAGTTCCCGGGTTCGAACCCGACCGCGCGGTTCAGGTGTCCAACGATATATGAGACAGATACTGCGCCATTTCCTTTCCCCCAAAAACCAATTATAATACGTTAACATCAAATAAGTCCTGGAAAAGCCATCCACAGCAGAAAGTATGCAGAGTTGAAACTTGCGGCTCTGCTCAAGTGAACCAAATGTGGAAAGGAAAGAAAACGTCCGAGAGGTACTTTAAGCATTGTGCTTATGTTATCCTAATTTCCAGGCAAACTAATAAAACATATGGCTCCTAAGAACAAGATTTATCTGATTTGCAATATGGAAAAAATTTCGGAAGAATGAAACAAATCGGCGATTCTGCGGCACGACACACATAGACTTATTATTTTCACATAGACTTATCGCATTACCGTCATTTTCTTTTGGGGACATGGCATTGCGTTTTAGCTCAGCCGCTGGAAGAAGGCAAAGTGCAATGCACGTACTCCTGTAAAAAAAACGCAACGCAGCACTGACAGGGCACGAATCGATGTGATGAACACAAATGACTGAGGCATCCCCGGCCTCGCTTGACTGCGGATAAAAGTCATTGTTCGAGAAAAGAATAAAGCAGCCTTATCCATGGATTTTGCGAAATGGTGTGCGAAGACGCTGCCAAAGTATTTTGCATTGCATTAGAATGAAACAGTTACTTGGTATTTTCTTTCTGTAGAATGTTCTGCGAATTCCAACAGCTCTGTTCCTTGAATAAGCTGAGTGGAGAAAATGACGAAAACAGACAGCATTCGGACATGGTGCCCTTGGCGTCGTTTCGTGTTTGTCACTACTAAGCGCATTAAAAAAAACATAGCAATTCAATACTAACCAGCTTTTTTCGTTGCTTTGTGGTAATCGTTATATGAGATGAAAAAGAAATTAGCAGCTAGATTTAAATGCAAATGAGACATATGTCTTAAAAAACTGAGAACATCTACCATATCATATAGATCTGACTAACGCTGATAGATGATCCTGATCATGTCTGTTCCTAAAGCAACGCTCTACAGATTGTCCCGTGAGGTAGACAGGACAAATAGTTTACTGATCTGTTTTTGAAATCGCTGTCATTCGGTTAAGCTCTGTATTTCTATTGCCATTTGTTTTAAAGTGTCTAGACATCCATCCGCGAGCATTCTCTTCGTCTTCATGTAAAGGTGTCCTTTCAGGCAATGTTTCTTCCGAGGAATGAGAAGAAATTTGGGCGATGCCAGGTCGGAACATTAGGAGGGCCGAGTGAATGCGCGCAGTGTCCAGCCAGAAAGTCCCTTATTGTACGAGCTTTTCAGGCGGCACATACTTGCGGGAGAAAATACAGCTATTGTCGGCCTCATTACGCACTCTAAACCCTTTTATTTTGAGACTTGTGTCCGGCGGGCACAAGCTTCCTTTGGACCACACCTTTTGAGACCAAGGAAACGATTAACCTTCATCTGGTTTTTGAATTGCCCATTCGTGTTTCTGTTGGTTGAGGAGAGGCGCTGGTATGCTACTCTGTGCTTTCGCTCCTGGCTCGAACACTTTCGCCTGTGGGTTAATGAGTATTTACCACATTCTGTGGAGGTTTATTATTTATTTATTTATTTATTTATTGTACCCTCAGGGCCAAATGCATTACAGAGGGGAGTGGGTTAATTAGGATAAACAACAATAAATAGAATACAGTGAAAATAGATATCACAAAATAAATTTCTTCCAGAATAAAACAAATAACAACACCTAGAAAACGTAAATAGTATAAAAAGAATGCATACAATACAGTGGAAGCAGATATAACACACAATAAACTTTCTTCAGAATAAACAATATTAGCTACAGCGTCGTGAAAGATTTTATTTTCAGCAATGGATGCAATATCTGAAGGAAGGCGGTTGCATTCTACAGATGTGCGGGGAAGATATGACTGAAAAGAAGATTTGGCGTGGCATGTTGGGATGTGAACCTTGTGGCGGTGATCGATGCGACGTGAAATGTATTCGGGGGGTGATATGAAATAGTTGTGAAGCGCAAAGTGATGATATAGCTTGTGAAATAGTGTTAGGCGAAACATTTTGCGGCAAGATTGTAACGGTGGGAGTGACACGTTAGATTTCATGGCTGTGATGCTTGCCGTACGGTTGTAATTTGAAAAAATGAAGCGAACGAAATTATTTTGGACTAACTCCAAGGAATACACGAGGTTTTCATGCGTAGGCTCCCATATCGATGCTGCGTATTCTAGTTTAGGACGTATGAGTGTTTTATAGAGTATAAGTTTGAGGGATGAGGGAGCGGCAGAGAAATTGCGATGTAATTATCCTAACATGCGGTTAGCGTTATTAATCACGCAATCAATATGAATAGACCATGTTAAGTTTTGAGAGATATGAATTCTTAGGTACTTGTACGTTTTTACCCAATCAAGAGGAGTGCCATCAAGATAATATGAAGGAAGAGCGTTAGATGTCCGGGAAACACACACAGCTTTACATTTATTAGTGTTTATTTCCATATTCCATGTAGTGCACCAGTTTGACACCAAATTAAGGTCTGACTGGAGAATGTCAGTATCGTTGACGTTAATTATTGCCCGAAATATTACACAATCATCAGCAAAAAGGTGAATGTGAGAATATATGGCAGAAGGAAGGTCATTAATATAGATTAAGAATAGGAGTGGTTCAAGGACCGATCCCTGTGGAACACCAGATAGCACGTTAGCAATCGGTGAATCAGTGTTATTAGCATGCACAAATTGCCAGCGGTTTAGAAGGAAAGATTTAATTCATTGGAAGACGTTAGGATCGAGATTAAGATGATTCAGTTTATGTAGTAGCAATTTATGGCATACTTTATCGAAGGCTATGGAAAAGTCCAAAAGAATGCAGTCAGCCCAAGATGAGTTGTCGAGTATGCGGTATAGCTTATCAGTAAATGCAAGTAATTGAGTTTCACGGGAGTATGTTTGACGAAAACTATGTTGCGCAGGCGTGAAAAATGAATTCTCATCGAGAAAGGTACCGACAATTCTTGAAAATGATATGTTCTAGTAATTTGCAGCATGTGCTGGTGAGCGAAATGGGGCGAAAGTTTTGAGGGGAGTGCTTACCACCGGACTTGTGAAGTGAACCACCTTCCCAAATTTCCAGTCGTTAGGAAGGCTTGCTGTGTCAAGTGACTGTTGAAAAAGTTTCGTTAATATAACTGAACTATAAGCACAAGTATTTTTTAGGAATTTAGCGCTAATCGCAAAGGAAGCAGGTGAAGAATCATTTTTAAAGATTCAATTAGTTTGGCTACACCAGGTGGATCGACAGTTATAGGTGACATTTTCGGGAACCTGTGGTGCGGTATGAATGAAAGATTAACGCTTAAAATGGAGGAAAAGCTTTCAACGATTGTGTCATTCAGCACGGAAGCACAAAGGTCATTGGGGATAAGTTTAGGGGAGGCGTCTTCTAGTCTATTTAATGGGTCGTTCGCAGAGTGTATAACGCGCCAAAATTTTTTAACACTCGTTTTTAAAATAGTTGGTAATGTGACAGACAAAAAGTTTTTCTTTGTAAGTTTAATCGCGTTGACGTAAGCGTCGGAAGCAGACTTGTAGTTCGCCCATCGCGCATTAGATGGTGAAAACTTCGCGTGGCGGTAACGACGTTTCTTTTTGTTAGATAATCGTCTAATGTGAGAGTTGTGCCATGGTGCTTGTGGATTAGAGGTGGCGTTGCGTTTTGGGATATACTTATCAGTTAGTTCGTGAACCTTTGTTTTGAATGACATCCAGTTATCCTCGACAGAGCAGTAGTCTGAGTTTGCAATAATCAACACATGTGCCCAGCTCATTGTTAATAGCAGTAAAGTTGGCGCGTTTGTAATCTAAACTGGTTTTTCATTTTATTAACTTTCGGACGT
This sequence comes from Amblyomma americanum, assembly GCA_030143305.2. NCBI lineage: Eukaryota > Metazoa > Arthropoda > Arachnida > Ixodida > Ixodidae > Amblyomma > Amblyomma americanum. The sequence goes on along the minus strand of JARKHS020009248.1, from coordinate 131,300 downwards.
GGTATTTTAATGCAAAAATTGAGCAGAACGTGATCGCTGATGCCTGGAAGATATGTTATGTCAGTAGCTAACTCTGGATTAGTTGCTAGAATTAGAATCGAGAGAAGCGTTATTTGCCGCGCTCGTGACTTTTGTAACTAACTGAGTTAGCGAAAATGTGACGCATAGTTCTAATAATTCTTTAACTTGATGCGAAGGCTCTTTATTTGAAGGTTCTTGATGCGAAGGTGCTTGATTCTAGGGCAGAACTGCTGCTGCGAGAGGTGGCGTATGGGAAGCAAACTGACTTCAACCAGCTTATGTCTTTACTTTGCATAAATTATTTGTCACACGGTATAGGGATAATTTTGCATTTCTCTTCCACTGAAACATGGTTGCAATGGCTCGATTGTCTGCAACCTATTCTTGGCGGCGGAATTTCCTTGCCTGTGTGAGCATGGCCAGTAAAGAAATGTGAATGAAGATTAGACGACAAATATTGAGCGCACCTTTATTACGACAACAAGGTCATTACACTTTCGCATTATTTTGCTTCTGTACTCGTTTGCATCCCTCACATGTCACAGGTCAAATTCCAAGAGCACGACCTTTATTTTTACCTTCAATTAAGGAGCACATCCTTAGGTTTAACAGTGGTAACTAGATTTGAACGAGGGGTATACATGCAGACCACAATTAAGTACAGCCGTGGTCAGAAGCTTTAGCCACACATGATGTGCTTTTGAGCAAGTGTTGAGAGCTCCAGGCAACCTCAAAGACCAAAAGGCCTTCACAGGCTCGGACAACGGTTCTTCCCGCCTTGCGCAAGTTTACAGCTTCATGGGTGCTTTGAGCGTTCCATTGCATTGCTTAAAAACAAGCCATATTCCCTGACAACGTGACGCCGTGTACACGATTACGGCTAAAATGCATATGAACCGCAAACGATAAACGTTGAGAATTAGCACTGTGCAGTCACAAATATTTGTGCTAGATATAGCTTTCCCTGTGTGATATTTATTGACATACTGTTAGCATCACCGTTACTTTTTATTTGTTCACATTCAGCGTCATCATTAGACGAGTGGGAATGAAATCAACGTTTTTATCCACACATGGTCGCTGCATGACGCTGACCACTACAATATTTGACCGACCAATGTTATGCATGGGAAAAGAATCTTTCACATTCTTTTGACAAGTCCGACTTAGGAAGGTGGCGTAAAGAGGGTGAACAATTTTTACCGAAAAAAAGTCCGTTAAAGCATGCCCTGAGTACGACAAATCACTCACCTCATGCTCACAATGGTATCGGGAGGACTTCCTTGTCACACAAAGTTGCGGAACAGCTACAAAGCCTGCACATATGTATTGAGCTTGTAGCTCATATCTGAAACATACAAAACGATTCTTGACGTTATCATGCAGGGGACAGGCTTTATGTTAGATAACCAGAGCGGAATTTTAAATGGCCTTGCAGATGAAAATGCAGCACGTTTGAAAACTTGGCACAACATGCTGATATACTACCGCTCGTGGTAATAGCTAGGAGGAATGCATGCAGATTTCGTGATGTAACATGGTTCAGAGCACGCACATGCCTGGCCGTTAACTTTTTATACCCGCACTCGGCAGCACCTATTTTTGGTAGGCAAGTGCCGTTGTTATGACACAAATTAAGACGTCTCCCGGTAATTAGTGTGGTCGCAGAAGGGCTATACCGACCTTCCTCGTCCGGTTACTAAACGTCATACTCCCTTAAGGAATTGCATGCATGCAGTAGCATTTAAATTTACCCTAAATGTTGACAATATCAAAATATACATCTGTAGCGTATACGGTATCCAAACTTGCGCCCATAAATCAATACCCACTTCAAGCAAAGACAACTAAGCATCGGTGCATGCAGCTCGCTTGAGTGACCTATAAAAAAAAGTTGGCAGAGACATTTAAGGCAGGTTACAAGGAAGAAAGCGTAAGTCCGCCCGCTCACTTTCTACACGCAACAACCGCGCGCAGCGCCGTGATGCTACCCGATGCCACGCAGCTGGCGATTCTACCTATGCATTTCTCTACATGGCCGCTGCCGGAAGACCGTCGCAACGGCTTTCATCTGAGCTCTCACTTAAGGATGACAGTCCCCGCCATACCGCGTCCAACGCTCCGTTGTAGGTGTATGCAACGATGTCTGAGTGGTTAATGCCCATATATACAGAACTGGTCTTTTTCTTGTTAACATTCATAGATTCCTGGGAGCCTCATCGCACTCATGCCGCAGTGGTGCAGGCGTTAAGTGGTGCGCCAGTGCTCCGGGATAGGAGGGGCTGCCACCGGTGGGACTTGTGCGATCCAGGTAGTCCTAAGCAACCTCAGGCCGTCAGTCATTTTTTAAACCCTCCAAATTGCAGCGCCCTGAGATAGCAGGTGCTGCCACTGGCAGTGCTTGTGCAATCCAGGTTGCCTTTCTCTACCAACCTCGTGCCACCAATGATTACTTGAACCACCACGTGCCAGGTGCATGGAGGCGCCGTCTTTTATTGGTACTATCCAGAATCAGCGCACGCGCACACACAGACGGGTTTACGCCTTAAGAAGGCATAAGCCTTACTTGCCCCATTGGGCGAAAGCCCGTCTTTGTGTGAGCGTGCGCTGATACTGGATGGCACACAGTGCTTTGCTAAAAGCGGCCGTAGTGTGTGAACAGGTGAAGTGAAGACATCACAGTTAGAAGAGGGTGAATTCAGCGAATACCTCACTCTACGACGTCACGTGTTCAAGCATCAATATATTTACCGGCCCTTCATTTGAAAGCTTGGAGCACTGTGGTGGCACGCAGCAGCGAGGCTGTACAACGTCGAGGGAGACGGTATTGCGACAGCGAGTTGCTCAGGCAGTTTCTCACCTTTCTCGGTTTTTCTGTCCACGGCCGGGTGTCAATAACTTCACGCAATAAATGCATGACACATACGAGCTCTGGCAGCATAAAAAACACTTTGTTGCTTTGTTATTTTCGGCGTGAAGCAACAACTAGCCCCCACTCTAGCATTGTTAGTACTTTCGTCTTTGGCACGGCTTCCGGTTGATCGCTTCAAGCTGATTTGGTGGAGCGTCATGCATTTATTCGCATTTTTCATTGCATTTTCTTTTCCAACACTTTTATCTTTTTCTAAAGTGAGTTATTTCTTTCTGGGTCTAACTCTATCGCGCACATAACTTGGTGCCCAAATGTGTTAATTTTTGTTGGAAATAAGTCTTTAGGAAATTTATGCGAGACCGCAGGCAGTGCTCAAAGTGTAGTCTAAAGTGCAAAGGAGCCGGCCGCGACATCATGTCAATAGGCCGAAGCCATTGGCTGGACGACTGCCTTCGAGGGAAATTCGCCGCTTCGCTCTGGAGTTGTCTACGAATATAGACAAGGTTCACTCTTAGTGTCGGCACTCCGACAACGGGTCGGAGAGCCAAGGTTTTACTCAATGTCACCGCACAGGCGTAAAAGGTTGAGCAATCATTAGCCACAGCAGCAGAGAAACGAGGGCTCACTCGCATTGCTGGGCCGGGATGATGAGTGTGGTTTGCAAAAAAAGAATACTCACCGCGCACCATGCCTGGGGTGCCGTATAATCTCGTTGCCCAGAACCTACGACGCATTCAATCAACAGAACAGGATTTCTGGAACCTCCTATATGACTAAGCCAATTAACCTTCAGCAGACCAGCTTCGGCTCATATCTGCCGACCAACTGACCAAGGTAGCGGTCAGACCTGTGGCGCAGCAGAGGGTGCAAATATATCTGGCTCCGGACAGGCCGCCATAGGAATCTGAACCTGGCAACGTTTAACGCTTGAACGTTATCCAGAGAGACTAGTTTGGCAGCGCTGTTCGAGGAACTCGCGGGTAAGTCGATGCAGGCGCGTATCCAAGGGGGCGGCCCGAGGTTGCCCACGTAGCCCCCCTTAAATTGCACTCACTCCCTCCCACAGTGTGTAAAGCATGGGCCCTGCACTCCCCCCCCCCCCCCCCCTCGGCTTCACCTATACAACTGCGTCGGGCCCCTCCCGAAAAACATTTCTGGCTACGTTCCTGATGTGATGACATAGGGCTTATTGATGTTAGCAGAACAAATGAGGCGATTACAGTGCTGATGGGTGGACACGTACTGTGCTGTCGTGGATTAGCGGAGAGGCGAGAACTAGGGGTGGTAATCCTCATCAATCGGGATATAATTCATGACATAGACGAATTTTATGGTATTGCCGAGAGGTTGGCGGTTAAGTATTTAGGCTTAATCTTCTATGCAGACAGGGATTCAGCAGGGAGCACAGTAAACACACAGTACACTGCACTGATGGGTGGCTTAAATATCAATGTACGAAAAAGGCAGGCTGGAGACTAGGCGATAGACGACTATGGCATAGGCTCTAGGAATGCCGGGGGAGTATTTATAGAATTCGTCGAGATAAATAATTTACGTATCATTACTACCTTCTGCATACGAGAAAACATGAAGTGGACGTGGAACAACCTCAAAGGTGAGGCTAAAAGTGTATAGACTTCATGCTCTGCGCTGCACCTGGGATCATGCAAAATGTGAAGGTCCTCGGAAAGGGGCATTGAAGCGACCACAGTATGGTAATGTCTCGAAGTGGCCTAGGCCTGAAGAGGGAACGGAGGAAACTAGTAAACCGGAAGCCATTTAGTGATTTAGCGGTAAAAGGGAAATTAGAGGAATGAAATATATTGCTTCATAACAGCTATTCGGCTTTAACTGAGCAAGATGAAGCTAATGTTCCAACCATGAACGATAACCTCACAGCTGTCATTACGGAGTGCGCAGTAGAAGTATGCGGTAGCCTGGTTAGATGGTTTATGGTTTATGGGGGTTTAACGCCCCAAAGCGACTCAGGCTATGAGGGATGCCGTAGTGAAGGGCTCCGAAAATTTCGACCTCCTGGGGTTCTTTAACGTGCACTGACATGGCACAGTACACGGGCCATCTTTTTTTGGTTCTTCTTTTTTGGTTGTTTTTTTCTTCAGCAATTGTCTCATGTGCTGTGGGAATGTAGTCATGAGTACGTTTGAAATGTGTAATATATCCGCTCTTGCCACTTTGCCGTAGTGCCCTGTTCAACAAAAAAGTATCAATGCTTGTGTGGAGAGGTTTTTACGATGTAACTAATTTTGCAAATAAATATTAACATCAACTTGTCATTCGACTAACAACCCGCTCCTGTCCGCCCCAGGCGCGTGGAGCCTCCGGCACTGAGCCTCTCCTCAGGCGCCTTTTTTTTTTTTCAGCAGCCCCGAAGATGTAGAATGACACACCTTCTGCTCTCTACGTACTAACCATCTTCTAAATCATCCTGCTGATAGTTCCGCTTGCAACCACCCTTCGTTTACGCGTTCTTTGCACTTATGATGCCCTCCTCATTCTACGGTATCCACCCCCCGGATGGTTAAAGTGGTAATTACCCTCAAATTGCGTATTTCTATGCTATAGAAATGTCCTCCTTCTTCTACGGTAACCACCCTCCAAGTTTTTGCTATTGCAACCAAATTACTGTTACGCAGTATTATACGTCGCTGCGAAACCAGAGGCCGGGAACTTTCACGCAGTAGCTGTAAACAAAGTGCAAACATTGTTTACCGGCAGGCAGGAAATGTTGAGAATTTCTACGGGACTATTCGACGAACTCCTCTTGAAGCCATCCTTATGAATGCTGATTTCATGGATGCTTTTGGGCCGACAGTATTTTGATAGAGGGTGCAGCCGGTCTTTTCTTGGCAAATGTTGCGCGGTTTTTGGCTTCCGATGAAGAGGTTGTGGCGTATAAACGGTGGTCAGACGCCACTAAGGTTATGAAAGAAGTAGCCGGCAGCACGCCTAAGCATTGTTGTAATGTTATTACAGTCCCGAAGTGATACTGGTTAGGGTCAGAGTGCGGTGGGTTGGACAGATGGATGGCAAGGACTATGTGAAGAGAGATGGTGCAATAAGCAAAAGTGAGGCATGCCAACGTGACGGTCTATGGTAACGATGGCGGCCGCAGCATTTTTAGTCTAGGTTGCTGTCTGGGGTACAAATATTCAATAATAATTCATCGCAACGGGCTCATCGGGCTCATAATATTGCATCGCAATGGGCTCATCAGCATCCGGCATTTGGTGTAATATTCTGCGAATCATTTGCTGCTTTTTTTGTCTAACACCTTTTCATTCCTGAACACTGCGCCATCAGGCTGTTTCAAAGAAAAGTTAGAAATACCGCTGGTACAAGTATGTAAGCTACTGTGTTTAGCAGAGCTATATAGTCACCGAGGCTAAGCGTGAAATCAGTAATCGTTCAAATGCTTCTCAATGGTTTGAGTCAGGCCACATCAGGCTGTTTCAAAGAAAAGTTAGAAATACCGCTGGTACAAGTATGTAAGCTACTGTGTTTAGCCGAGCTATATAGTCACCGAGGCTAAGCGTGAAATCAGTAATCGTTCAAATGCTTCTCAATGGTTTGAGTCAGGCCACTGCCGTTGATGTGGCTCTATCAAAACGATCGAGAATGCGAGTTGTGTATTCTTCTATGCTTTGCATGCAGACAAATACTGCCCACAGTGGTGGTTTCACAGAGAACAGCCACCACAATTCTCGCTGCCGGCGGTCAAAACCACCTGGTGCTCGAAGCAGCGTCATTTTGTCTGTGTTGTCTCCCTGACACTGTTTATTTATTGGCACCACAAAGGGAAGCTGCAAGAGCACATTTCGAGAGAAAAAATACAAAGGTAGCAAACAGCGAAATACAAGTGACATGCCTTTCCTGCCCGTCCCCATAAATATCTCCCTCGCTGACTTCAGCAGTGCACGCCATAGGACATAATACTTAATGCAATGTGTACAGATAATCGTCCTTGGGGGCGTTGAAAACAAACATGGCAGTCATAAATTGTCATTCAACCAAGAGCAGCCGTCACGCTACAAGCTTTTCGTTGGGCCCGTATGCCTGCGCTTGGGCGGGTTCCTATTAATAACCAGGCAGCGCCAGGGCAAACAGGAATCTCTCGAGAAAAAGTATGCGTCACTTGTATCTTACCGGTACTCACCTACAGGACAGAATCGTGGAGGCTAACGAAAAGAGTTCAGCTTAAGTTAAGGACAGCCCAACGAGCCATGGAAAGGAAAATGATAGTTGTAACGTTAAGGATCAGAAGCGGGCATAGTGGGTGAAGGAACAAACGCGTGCTAATGACATCCGAGTCGAAATCAATAGGAAGAAATGGGCTTGGGCAGGGCAAGTAATGCGAAGGCAAGATAACCGCTGGGGCTTAAGGGCAACGGAGTGTATTGCAAGAGAAGGCAAGCGTAGCAGGGTCGGCAGAAGGTTAGGTGGGCGGAAGAAATTAAGAAGTTTCCGGCATACGGTGGGCGCAGCTGGAAAAGGACAGGGTTTAATGGAGAGACATGGGAGAGGCCTTTGTCCTGCAGTGGGCGTAGTCAGGCTGATGATTATGATGATGATGATGATTAAATCATAGCCCCTGCCATGTGAATGAAAAAATCTTGTATTATCTCCCTCACAGTTTTATTATTGTGTTGACAGGTAGCTTCACTGTCTTCTAATATCACTCTTAAATCGTGTTCCTTCTATTTCAAGCTAAAGATAGACGCTGGCGGCACGTGCTTAAGATAAATTTTGCCTTTATGTGCCTGACGCCGACGCTGACGCCTGACGGGTTTTGCTTGCGTGACGTCCTGTTTTTATCGCAATAAAAAATTCTAGGAAATAGGCACCATATTCTAGGATGGCACATGGATGCTTGCAGCCAAAGAAGTGTATTAGCCAAGTCATCAACATCGTCATCAAACTAGCTACACCCGCTGCCGGGCCAATGCCTTTTTCATGTCTCTTCTTAAAGGCAATATAAAGGCAAAAATTATTTTAGGCACGTGACGCAATCTTCTATACTTAGCTTGCAATGGAAGAAAAGTGCGGAGCGGAAAATATACTACCATGCAAATTAAAGTCATCTTAGCAGGGATTAGCGCCCTCCGCGCAGTTCGGCGCGCTGATACACAAATTGTTTATTTGGCTATATTGTGCACGCAAACAGAATACAACTCGGCGGTGACAATATTAGGAAGTGCGCTCGACGAACGACGTGTCAAGATTGGCCGTCACTTTCTGCTTAAGGAAAAAATGGAGCTGTGGTTTCCATAACATCCACAAGAAACACAAACGCCGGTGAAGGAGCTGACTGAGGTTACAATCTCTGCACTGCATCGCACCACGAAGAATTGGTGCCCACACCTACACGCCATCTCTGGACTTGTGCTACTTGTTCCGTCGTCTTGGTTTGTAGTGCTAGACGTCAGTTTGTTGCTAAAAGAAAGATGTATGGGGAGGATATTAGAACAATAGAGTAATAAGTGCCCAGGACACACTGTACAGCATCACCAAATTCAGCTGGGTCCTAAGAAGGTGCGAAGCTGGCCAGGCCCAACACTTTGGTGGAGGGGGCTATACGTAACGAGCAAAATGATTAGCAATAGGGCAGGCAAAAAAGAGATACGTTGCGCATTAGCTTGGAACCCGATACAATTGGGGATGAAGCGGAGGGGCGAGTTCGGTAATCGAAAGAAAATTAAGTGCTGAGGACTGTATATCGATACGCGGAAGAATGCGTTACGAACTGCATCGGTACGAAAGGAATCTTAAGTTTTGAGAGTGAAGAGTTATTTCGTAGTTGCAATTAGAAGTGCCCCACCTTAGAGAATAAAACTAGAAGATCTTATGCGGCCGCGATGGAAGTTTGCGGGCCAATAGAGGCACCAGCCTTACTCTGGATTCTCCGTCTTACCTGAAACTCACGTGGGTGAGTGAGGACGAAGTTTCGTGATAAGAACTTGTATCTCAACTTCGAGGTACACGGAATTGCCGCTCATACAAATTGCGCGTAAAGTGTGCATCGAATCGGTGCATATAGTATACACGGAGGGGCTAGGAGATGCTTGGGAGAGGCACTGTATACTGGCGGTTATCGATAGGCTCTAGAGAATAGCAGTAGGAAGGGAATAAATGTAAGGCCTCAATCTGAATGTGACAATAAGGCCTTCCTTACACGCAATGCAGTTAGCAGCAGGCGTGACCATAGCTATTGCTTGTCTTTATTGTTTAACCGCCTAAGCGCCGTAGCTCCTGGGCGCTGCAGCTAAGCGGCGACACTGAAGTTCTCTTCGTCGGGAAAGTTAAGCAGCATTGTGTCAAGCGTTGTCGTTGCCTCCCTACCGTGAACAACCTACAAAAGTATTCTGCGCTGTTTTGTGCATTGCATGTTATAGGAAAACACTACACACGATAAGATGGCTTCCCACGGCTTGTGCCAGTTATCAAAGTAAAGCATGGAACTATTTTCCTCGGTTCTAGGCGAACCCGTAACTTCTGCAGGGTATGTTGCTGGGCGAGTTGGTGGTGATCGAGCATCATGAAATCGCAGCGCTAGCAGACAAGGACACAGGGAGGACACAAACACACACTTGCCGTGAACTGTCAACTTTGACAGTTGACAGTTCAGCGCAAGTTGACAGTTCAGCGCAAGTGTGTGCTTGTGTCCTCCCTGTGTCCTTGTCTGCTAACGCTGCGATTCCATGATGTCCGTAACTTCCTTACGAAGTAGGCCAGAAACTGCAGCTCCACGCAGGCGAAGTGTAAAGTCTCTGGCGTCAAGGTGAGCCTTGACGACATGACTGCCCCCGACACTATCAGAAGCCTTTTCATGTGACCGTCCATTCTGCAAGCAAAGAAGATGTGATCTTTCTGTGCACAGCAAATTTTCAAACTCTGACCTGCGTTTTCAGACTCGGACTAGCTATTGTACGCTGGAACGCCGTTCGTGCGGCTAAAAACCAAAATTACATTTCCTAGAACTTGAAGAGAACATCCGCCGAGGTGAATGCGGTCGTTTTCGACTTCATTAGTTGACTTCAATAAGCGAAGCGATACCGCAGTAGCGACTATGCGGACATCGTGGAAGAGTACCTGGTGTCGCAATTCGCTCTAGTTTATTATTGATCCTCGTAGAGGTTGGTGGTTGGAGATTGTTACACTGTTCAGTGGGCGGTAATCGACGCAGAACACAAGGTTATTTTTTTTCTGCATGAAAAGCACAACCGTTCCTCACGAAATGCAACTGTAGGGTCTAGTCATGCTTCGCGCAGTATTTAGATCACGTTGTTCCGATTATCTTCGCGTTTTCACACTTCCCGCTTGGTGGCGGTTTTTCCCGATAGCTGGGCGGATCAGTCAATTATGTATTCTTCAAATATGTTATAGGGCGTATTCGTCAATAAATGTTCTCGCACATATTATTAACTTAATGTTAGACACTAGTATCTTTCCTGACCAATTGAAAATAGCGAAGGGTGTGCCAATATACAAATCAGGAGACAGAAAAGCCCCTACAAACTACCGACCAATATCAATATTACCTGTTTTATTGAAAGCTTTCGACTAAGTTCTTAGAAAAATATAGTATTATATTCCCAGTTCAAATTTCAAAAATATAAATGCACTGAACAAGCACTACTTCACGTAAAGGATAAAATCATACAGGGTATTGAAAGTAAGGTTTTTACAATAGGGTTATTTCTTGACCTGCGAAAAGCCTTTGACTCGTTGAATCACAGCATACTATTTCAGAAGCTGGAATGCTATGGAATACGTGCCACTTCACTAATATTAATAAAAGATTATCTTGACACACGCTTCCAATTTTTGAATGTGAATAATTACTCCACTACTTGGTTGAGCGTAACAAATAGAGTACCGCAAGGATCATTATTAGGGCCTACGCTGTTTTTGTTACACATCAACGACATTACTGCAATCGCCAGCACTCCCGATATTGTTATGTTTGCGGTTGACACCAACGTATATTTTTCTGCACGGACTAAACGCAAAATTGAAGAAATGAACAATCGCTATCTACATACTCTTTCTGAATGGCTAAATGAAAACTGTCTGCAATTAAACGCCACTAAAACTAAATATATAATATTTTCTCTTCCAAATGAACGTGACCAACATGTGATGCAAATTATGTGCAAAAAAACGAACATTCAGCAAATACGAGCAGAAATTTCTAAGAGTTTGGTTCCAGGAAACTCTGACATGGACATTCCATGTAGAGCACTTAACCACCGATATAGCCCGATCAATCGGATGCATTCGAAAAATCTCGACAATGATACCTTTCTCATTAAAAAATCTCTTCATTACACTTTAATTTATTCAAAGCTTACCTGGTGGTCGCAAATTTCGGCCACCGCTACTCAACATAACTACAATAAGTTGATGGTAATACAAAAACGAATTTTACGTAATTTGAAAATTATGTAGCAGACATCCGAGATTTACGCACTAGGGACCTATTTGCAAAGCACGACATTATCATAACCAACCAAATATACTTGTTTAAAATAATTCAACACATACACGCCACACACATATACAAAGATCTCGGCGTAACAGTTGATCACCAGTATTGTTTCAGACATCACACAAGAAGACTTCCGAAGGTTAGAACAAATTACGGTAAACAGTCATTGACCTACCAAACAATCACTATTCTAAATAAACATCAAGGCATAATAAATTGCACAGATAGCCCTGCCGGATAAAAAAGAATTTATAGAACTTTTCTTGTGACAACCGCAGGCGTTCTATAGACCGTTTTTAATATAATATGAGCATTTTCTTTCTGATTTACAGTTTTTGATTTTAAGCGCAGTGTGTACTGCTGTATTAGTGCTCAGTGAATGCCTATAACGCGTTATAATTCTTAAGAAGTTTGTCTGGAAACATGGTTTTTGTCACTGTGTATAGATTAGTATTGCTTGTTTTCTTTCCCGGTATATTATGTTATATTTGTTTGATGTCCAATGAAAAAACGAAATTTCTGAGTCGACTCCACCATTTTGCTACGCCGTACGAACAAAACGGGGGCAGAGACCTCGTCAGGCTGTCTCAGCCTTTAGTCTCCGCAGGACACGCCCTGAAAATAAAATGATTTGATTTTGATTTTTTATTTCATTTGATTTGATGTTTGAACGTTTAGCCATAGTTGCTTCGCTAATGTTTGACAAGAATAAAAGTAGTCATAGTAACGTTAAAGTATTCTGTGTTGTCTTGTCTCTGCTAAACCGGGGCTCATTAATCTCGAAGATGGGCTCTGGACCAAGGACTTCGCTTGCAGATAAAACTTTCTAAATTTTATCTGGGTAACAGATGTAACGTTCACCAAGGATTACCCAAGGCCGGAGTACGCGAGTAAGTGGTGCTTCTTTACGAAAACATCTGATATATTCCTCTAGCCAAAAAGCGATGCAGTTAGAGCTTTCACATGCGTCACAAACATGTATGGCTCACGCCTGAGTTGGCAGAACAACACTCCCAATGGACCGCCTTCGAAGAAACACCGCGTAACGTTTCTGTACGTCTGAAAATCTCTATATTGAAAACCACCGCCTAATACAGAGATCCATGAGTCAGTGGAAAGAAGAGTGCAACACCTTGATCAAATGCAACCCCAATGTCAATAATCATCTTAACAGATGTAGAAAGAAATTGCACAGCTTCTCCATATATGGGTTGCGCAAATGGAACAGCAGTTCGCCAAGCTAGACGGACTGATAGTTGGGCCTTCTATTCCTGTTACCCACGTCATGGGTAACCTGGTCCACATCAACAACCGAAGCTGCGTTTTCAGCCTTTATTGATTGCATAGCTGCTTTACCGCAGTGTACATATCCGCTCTCCTGAAATAAAGTTTTGCTTTCAAAAGAGAGATTAACGTCCACGTGTGGTTGCTTTGAAATATTTGATTATCACAAAGAAATAGATTTCAAGACGATAGCCACTTGATTCAAAGTGTACACAACCAAGCAGAAATTATTTGATAAAATGCTGTACTTTCATATCGCGGTCAAGAAATATCAAAATGTCTACTTATATAAACAACTTTCGTTGTAAGGATGATGGACTAATATAGTTCGAAAGTAGAATGTAAAAGAATGCAAACTTTGTGCCAAAATTTTAACAGTGCCAATCGAGTGGAAAGTTGGAGCATAATTCGCGTGATAAAAAGTCAGAAAAGCGAGAGTTATTCAGTGATATATAAAAGTCGAAATATCCACTGTCGAAACTAGGAATGACGGCTTTGGATTTGTGACCAAAAATAAAGTGAAAATAGTACTAAAAAAATGTATTCCGCGCCTAATCTACCTCAAATGGAATAAAAGAAATGAATGTCTGATACAAATTCGCAAGGAACCATACGAAAGAAAACAAATGAATCGCGAACATTGATGAAAGGCAACCTCAACACCGGTTATTAAGAGTTCAGCAAAAGGTGCCCTATATTATTTATGGAAAACGTCTCCTTTCAAACCGTTAATATAGTCCGTTATAAGTACAAAAGCTCAAATACGCTTGCTTGGCGTTTGCACAGACTTACTGGATATTTTGTTTCCACCGAAACAAAGTAAAAAAAAAGATGGTACAAAGCTTCGACGAAGCCCTTTGAACCATACATTGAAACCGTAGCAGCATGAGCGGCGAGAATAAGCCACGAGTAGCAAGGCAATTGAAATGAGCAAGAATCTAAATAGGCGAATCATGTTCTTTCCAATAAGGCAGTAAGCTTCTTTCTATTTCCCCAACAACATGGGCCGCAATGTTCGGCCTGCAATAAATTGCAATAAATGAATAATTAAAAAATTGGCAGTGGTTTAGCTCTGGTTAAACCTGGAGTGACGCGACAGCTACAGCTATCCGAGTGGAACTTGGTCACGTGACCAACCACGTGACGAACCACGTGATCAGCCACGGCGCCGCGCAGCCGGCAGCAGCTCCGCACCACGTGACCAACCACGTGACTGCGTGGCGGCCCAGCCACTGGGTGATGGCGCCGCCACCGTCTCGAAATGCTACCGTAATGTAGCTATCGCAACAAAACTGATGGCGGCCTAGCATTGCTAAGCACGAAAGATTGGGCGAAAGCAGGCATTTTCAAGTGGACACCACCGGTCATCTGTTGTTGCTGCGAAGGCCCACCACGCTGTCCATGTCGAAACAGGCTAAACCGCAATCGGCTTGTCATGCTCGTTTTAATATCTCTGCCGCGTTACTTGTCTCCTCTAAATGAACTGAGCCTCTTAATTTTTTCCTCGTCATTGCCAGTTTAGTCAAGGAACGCCGGCGAGCTATTGCTCAAAGGCAGCGTTTCTGGAACAATGTTGTCAACGCTGACCAATTTTGCATCAGTGTCGCGTTTCTGCCAACGCATGCAGGGAACACCTTTCTGTCACTACGGCAGTGCAGCTCAAAGCGCGAATGAGGTGTCTACTGACTCAGCAAGCCAGTTACGCGCGTTTCCTTTACGTTCGTGACCGTCTCAGAGGCTTCACATCTACCTGAGGATTTTGTGGGGTAGGAGGCTACTATTGTGCTTTTTGAAAAGGGAAGTCGATGAGACGACAGCGTGCATTTGCATATCGCGCAAGTGCGACAGTTTAACACGAGGCGTGAACATTTGTGGCGATAGCATAGTGCTCTCGTGCCGTGGCCGGCGAAGATGTTCTCTGCAGTTGCCAGCGAGGCGGGTTCGGCACCCAGTAGGCGCAATATTTATTTTATTCCTGCAGGCATCTAAGAGGCTTGAGACAAATATCGCGTTTTTCAGGATTGCTAGTGAAGTAAAGCTTTCGCACAAAAACTACTAGCCACCGCGGTGGCTCAGTGGTTATCGCGCCCGACTGCTGACCCGAAAGACGCGGGTTCTATTCTGGCCGCGGCGGTCGAATTTTGATAGAGGAAAATTCTAGAGGCACGTGCACTGTGCGATGTCAGTGCACGGTAATGAACCTCAGGTGGACGAAATTTCCGGAGCCCTTCGCTGCGGCGTTCCTCATAGCCTGCATCTCTTTGGGACGTTAAACACTCATAAACCAAACCGAACTTAAACTTTTAGGTGATCTTCGGTAGACCGTTCGAATGCGTTAGCCTTGTCTGTTGCTGCTCATTCCGTCGCAGTTCCAACTGAAGGGTATGGAACGACTGCGTTAGTGGATTATGCCGCATATAAGGGCAGTTGGTCATTGTCTTCTTCCTATGCATAGATCGCTGGGACTCCTGGATCACCTGAGCAAAAAAGAATTGGCGAATGCCTGCAATCACGGTAAGTTGTGGCATGTGATTTTAATTGACCAGGGTGTCTCAGGGAAAAAAACTAATTCTCAAGTATTGTTTTTTTATGTAATGATATGAATTTTTAAGCATGGTATTATCAGTGTTGGCGGACAAAAGAAAACCGGTGAATCGCTTTTAGCAGTCAGGTGGCTAACTAAATTTTAATAAATAACTTTTAACTTTTAGAGTTAGGCGTCAAGCTGCAATTAGAAATTTGAAGCCAGTCGTTAGTAATAGCCATATCAGTTTTTAAATTTTCGAAAGCCGGATTATCCTGGGCACTGCGGCTAGGCAAAATTTTGCCTTTTTGACTAGTTACATGCACTGGAAACGTTGCTTTACCAGCATGCTTTTCGAAAGCGCATGTATTTTGCACTATGCAGCAAAATTTGTTCAAGCCGCAGCGCAAAGATAATGGGGCGTTCAAATTTTTAAAACCTGATTGGGCGATCACTGACAAAGCGGCTATAAATATCTAATTGAAACAAGCGCCCAGCTCCAATACATAAAAAGTTAATTATTAAGGTTTAGTTAAACAGCTCACTATTTAAAACGATTCGCCTCTTTTCTTGTGCCCGCCAACACTGACAATACTACGCCGCAAAAGTCATATTTTTGTCACAAAAATTGTATTTTTGCAAATTACTTAGTGTTCCCTGAAACACCGTGTATGATGCACGCCTCTGGGCATCAAAATTCTCTGAACAAGAGATTGTATCTTACGTGGAATCTCCAAGATCTATGCGAAAAGGAATATTTTTGAAATGCGAAGCAACTCAAGGTGGAAAATCCGGCCACCAACCGCCATCAGCCGAGCAAAAATGTGAAACGGCGATGCAGGAAAGTTTGTTTGGAACATACTTGAGGTTTTTTTCAGAAAGGTTCAAGCATCTTTTGCCATCTCGAGATGCAACAAGTTCTGGCTTCGTTGCTTTCTTGCACAGCTTGCCTTGAAATGTCGCAGCTTTATATGTACGACTAACGATAAAAAATTCTTGCAGTATAACAATTGTAGCGATGTTATGCAGAAAAAAGTTACTCAGAAATTCCTATCTCTTGCCCAACTATAACACAAGAAATACTTCAGTGAGCTTCGCTAAACCAGCAGAAGACATTATCCTTCCTGTGCCTTGTCGATGAAAATAATTGCTCTCCATTTTTAGCTGATTTTCTCAGTCGAAGCCTGCCTTTTCTAAACTACGGCCTTCAGCTGCGTTCTCGGTAGCGCCTGCCACTCCGTCTTGCATGTGTTCGCAGTCGACTGAGGAAGCGCGTTGAACTTAAAAACCGGTTCTCAATACCATGTAGTCAGGACGGGTGCCTTTGCTGAGGCTGCTACGAGACAATAGACAGTAAGCTGGGTGCATTCCCCTATGTCTTTTGTGCAGACACATTCGCTATGCTGAGCGCTCAATTCGGTTGACCGTGATCAATAGTCTCCGGAGGTCGGGACAGCGACCGTGAATTCTTAGAGTTTTATGGCGCTATTTATTTATTAGCAATTTCAAAGCGAAGTTTTCGGAGCGAAGGTGAAGAAAAACACTACAAGAGCAGCAAACAGCAAAAACAAAGCGGTTGCCCTTCCTAGTCACTATTCTTTCAAAGCTGCCCATGCTGTACGTGAGCAGTACACAGTATAAGATTTCAGATCAACGCTCGAATGCCGAAGAACTTCAGACATTATGTAAATTTCTGAGTTTCTGGACTCGCAGAGGCCAATGTTAAGCCACAGAGTTTGTTAGTGTTTTATAATCGCGACTAGTGTTCCAAGCAACGGGACGCGCTGAAGTTTTTGTTCTCACGCGAGAAGCCAGATTTCTTTGAAAATACATTGGACCCGCAAGAAACTCTCTCTTGAGTGTTCAGCCGCCGCTGTGACTGAGTGGTTGTGGCGCTCGGCGCGGTCCGAAAGACGCGGGTTCTATCCCGGCCGCGGCGGTCGAATTTCAATGGAGGCGAAATTCTAGAGGCCCGTGTACTGTGCGATGTCGGTGCACGTTAAAGAACCCCAGGCGGTCGAAATTTCCGGAGCCCTTCACTACGGCGTGTCCCATAGCCTGAGTTGCTTTGGGACGTTAAACCCCTCTAAACCAAACCAAACCTTCAGTGTTCAAGACTGGTTGACTTATTGGGCGTCTTATCTCAAATCGTCGCAAATTTCTGCTATCGCCGCAAGCGACATATTTCGAATTGCGAGCCGCAGTACACCGAGTAAATGCTTAAATTTGCTGGCAGTATTACGTGCCACATGAAATCTTGTGTCGGCGCTCCGCACACACACAAAAAAAAAATAGGACGCGGCCGTACTTTCAAACAAGTTCACCCTGAGTACCGGTCGTGTTGGACTGCACTGCATTGCGAAAGAAGGCTTCATCCCACTCCCAGCCTTTGATGTATTATAATTAGACTTCTTGTGGCTCAGGAAAATTAATGACGACAAATTTTACGCTAGCACGAGCGCATACATTGTAGCACGCAGTTCACATCAGTATACACGACCGCGTTTTCGCACACATCAAAGTCAACCCGGGCTCGGAACACAACTAATATAACACCATGCTACAAGCCGGATTGTAACATCCCAGTCACGTGGAGCTTTTTATCGTGGCGATCATGTTGTGGTGCTGTAGAAGACGTGCTGTTGTGAGGTCTGCTCGCTGGGTGGCTTTCGTTGCCGAAAATTCGGGTGCCAGAACGCAGAAGCGTCCAAGGGTGAGCCAGTTTGGTGTGGTACAGGAGCTGCCAATGACGAGCACTGGCGACATGCGAGAAGGCCTGTCACGGGCCAAAAGCACACCTGGCCACTCCCACTCGTTCGCGCCTCTCGTACCCTCAGCCGGTACACGTTATTGTCAACTCGTTCTGTAGCTGCCATCTTCATTCTCTTATTTTCTTTCCGCACGCAGCCGCTCCTTGCACAATGCAAGTACTGTGCCTCATCACATGCCTGGATCTGCCTTCGGGGAACGGATTGGACTTGTCTGTACTTATTAGTTACCCGCAGCCTCGACGACGCTTACTTTTGCCCGCTCCGCTGGCAACAATCCAGAGAAATGGTTCGAACACATTAAACGTGTGCCCATGTTCTGCCGAACATGTACGACTTTGTAAAGATTTGATATGTGTGTTTGGTTCCGACATGCAAATGGCAGAATGGTATTGATTCCAGGCCTTCTGCAAAAGGCCTGGAAAACATTCGAACTGAAGCCAGTGAAGATGCTCAATAGCATCAACGGGACAAAGAATGGGCCCACGTATTTTGTATTCTCATTCTAACCCTAGCATACTCCAGGAACTGTTCTTAACCGTTTTTGCAAATTGCCTCAAAGCTCGTCGGATCCACAAAATAGTAGTCTGTCATAAGACCCTGAGCAACAGGACCCGCCAATACAGTCATCCGCCTCGAGCCACCTCAGTCCACTAAGAAACAATGCCAACGAGCGGCGACACCTTGCGGAAGATTGCACATAAAAGTTTCCGTGAAACTCTTTGTCGGCAGCTTCTATCGCCACGGTACCCTCATGTAGAGTTCCTCAAAGGCGGGTTCTATTGAAAAACCTCAGTAGTAATTCAACGTCCCTCAGGCGAGCACTCCGGCATGAAAAGCATCAAGGCATGATTTAAATCGGCTCGGTTCGAAGTCAAATGTCCCCGATCAGTGGTTGTCGGGAGCCTTACTTACCGGTAGTGCAACACCACGCTCCAGCTTAGCTAAAATGAGAACGATCATTAACCTCCATGGAGTCCGACTCTTGGAGGGCTTGCAACCACTGTCAACACTGTTAACTTTCGTGAGGCCTTCTACGTAGGACAGACGGACGCGTATTCTTGGCTGCTGTTCTGATGTCATTTGATGTCGCTTCACAAAATGACCGCTTATGATCCGTAAGTACCTATACTGCTCGGAATAAATGTGGAACCGTCTCACATGCTATCATTGTCCGCATCACACTTTGTGTCACCAAGCTTCAGATACCCGGTGTCTTGCGAGCAAGAATCCACTACCTTTTGGCGTAACTGAAAATGGCAGCCTGTATACCTGGCGCTTCTTTGCGGTGAAAGATAGAATATCCCCAAACGCCGATGATCCCATGCAGTCACATTCTTGGCACATCGGAAGACACAGCAGAGTGAAAGCTACACCTCTAAAAACTGCGAAGACTATGTGCCAGATTCACGAATCGAATAACCGACCCGATATCAAGACTGAAATGCTGCTGGAGAACAAGAGCCTGCGCCCTGGACATCCACTGCCACACAGTTGCTTCACTGTTTGACAAGGAAACAGATGAGTTAAGTGTAACTTTTGCTGCAAAAGTGATGAAAGGTATACCCGTAGCGGAAGACCGCCAAATCCGTACCAGGAAGCGATACCTGGTAACTACGCACATTGATGCATAATGATAGTCACGATCCGTGCACCAACATGGCCAAGGATATTCGAGTTTTGCAATAGTGTTCATGTGACGCATTTAAAAATGGACTTTCTGTGTCAAAAAAGCAGTCATCTACCTACTATAGCAGGTAAATCAAGGTCTTTCCAGTGACTCAATCTTGTTTAAAACACAACCGCAACATTGTGATGACCTCAGTTTGCTTTAGCAACTTAGTATTCCAGACCGGTGAACTGATATTCTCTCCATATTGTGCCGGGTATTCTGATAACATGAAAGGTACTGTCACGGAGAACGAAAAGGCAAACATCGGCACGGCAAGGCATCACCCGTATTCGCAATTCGCAAGCAGAAATGCTGATTACCGATTACAAAGAATACCACAGCTGAATACCACTCTCTCCATCAAAGGTTTTTTTTTATTGCGACAATATGCTTTCTGGTATAAAGTATTATTTACAAATATATATGCCCACTGAATGATCGAAGAAAGTCGGTAACCTGCGGTGGTGGGGGGTCAAAATACATTCTTCTACTTTCAGTGGACGACCTGAGGGCGGTCCGCACCACAGCAGGTTTTTCTGCAGGATAGCGCGTTAATAAGGGCATGTCCAAATCAAGTGCTTAGTATCTGCCATGCAGACATGAGCGGGACAAATGTGACAGTAGTCAGCGAAAGGGGCATGATATTGTGCCGGCCACGACCAGTTTACCGCTGGGGTGAGGGCGACACGGAGGCGTAAGGTTCGAAGCAAACCCTTTTTCCAAAGCACAAGGCCGGCAGGGAGGTCGGTGCCGCACGGTGAGAGAAATGCTTGCATGGCACGCCGGAGGTTCTTTTTCTTGAATGAGTACTGTCCCTGAAGAAGTTGGGACCGCTTGATGGCGACTTGGAGAAACTGATTCGTGACTTTATCCATACATGAAAGCTTGTGCAGGGAGGGCATTGCGACGAATCTATCGTACACGAGTCGTGAGGATGAATTTTTCAATTGCATGCTGAATTAGCTGTGTTGAATAAGTCGGTGTTCAGAACGCGCCGCAGAGCTACGGATGGCGCCCGAAGAATCTGTGAGGATGTCAAAGTGGCTTCTAAATGGGAAGAGTCCACAGAGGATGCTTAATGCTTTCGCATTGTCACCAGTTTTGCCTATGTTGACAGGTCAGGCAGGGGAGGAAGAGTCTTAGCATGTTGCACTTTGTGGCATTAGTTCAGGGGAAGGAATACCTGTGGTCACGTGATCTGCACTCGCACTTGTGGAGACATACGCCACGTTTCGCCGTAGTGAGGTTTCAATCATGGACGAAGCGCCATCCGTCTCATGCTAGCAATCAAGTGAAAGAAACGCTGCGGGACGACGTCATCCAAACGTCATAGAGCTCATGGGCGTCGTCTCTTCATATGTTGTGAAGAAGAAAAATCGTACGCTTCGATTTTGCGTTGATTACTGTTACTTGAAGAAGTTGACAAAGAAAGATGTGGACCTGCTCCCAATTTTAGACACTCTTGACTCTTTTAGAGACTCTTGACAGACTTCTAGCACCACATTTCTCGCCAATACATATCATGAGCGCCTACTGCCATGTCAATGTCGGTGAAAGAGATCGGTGAGATACCACCTTGATCAAACGGATGGCTTCTTCGAGTTTAAGGCGATCCAAATTGCACTTCCTTTACACCTGAAAATTTCCAGCCTATTATAAACTTTGTAATAGTAGGGCAGTGAGCCTGTTTCGTTCATATTGAAGGCGTTGTAATTTCCGCGAGAAGCTTTGAGAAAGATCAAGAAGATCCAGGTTGTACTTAACGGAGCCGTGCCTTTTAGACTGAAGGACAGATTACCTCATTCATTGCCCGCAGAGTACTGCAGCCGCAGCGCGTTTTCCCACCACCTGCCAAGATGTCAGCGCGCAGTACTTTACGGTTATTTTGTTTCTCTCGGCAATTTTTGAATAACTTGACTGTCTCCCCTGTCCCCTACTTAGGACGGTTTATATTGAAAATAGACTAGCCAGCGCCTACATAACACTCGGACTCATTCATCGCTCACTTCATCGAGCAAACAGGAGCACAAAGCTTCTTGCTTATACTTCACTACTCCGTTCTAAATTAGTCGATGCGCCGTCGTCGTTATGAAGTCCCCATCACGTTTATATTATTAACAAGTTATAATCTCTACAAAGTAAGACTTACCGATATATGTGACGTCAGTATTCATCTAGCGTCGGGATCTCCCAAATTAAGAGGAATCTCAACCTCCTTTCTTTAGATAACAGACGCAAATATCCTTCCTTATGTTTTGTCATAGGATTCGTTGTAATCCGACTCTCATGCAGTGCCCGCTTATTACACCAGCTTCTCGAATTGACCCTCGTATTGACCATAGCTTTAAAGTTGAACCATCGTTCCCACGCACAGAGGTAAATCGCTTTTCTTTTTTACACTTAGCGATCAGTAAATGGAATCGGTTACAGAAAGAGATCGCCGATACTACAAACCCTGAAAGTTCAGTTCACAATTAGAGGATTTGATAGCAGCTGGTACATGAAAAATTATCTGTGGATTTTTATTTTTGTCCTGACCGTTATACCACTAGCTTCTCTATAGTGCTTATATGAGCAACCACCGCAGATTGCAAACTGTAATGCAACTGCACACCATCCACGCACCAATGTCCTCTCTGAGCGCTTAATGCAGAACATCGCAAACACCCCTGCGGCACCGGTCGCTGCACAGCAGGTCACTTGGGTGTTTATCTTGAACTGCGTAGTCTTGACCAGAAATATACAGATGATTACGATTGTCGTTGATGGGAAGTTTGAGCGCAACTCTTCACGCGCCACAAATCATCACTGGCAGGTTTTCATTCCTCCGCTTTCGCTTTGGTAGGTGGCGTTTCGCTCTGCTACTACTTGCTACCTGTCAGGTTTAATGTGCGAGGATGATCTCTGACCTGTCAGGTGGCGTGTCTCGCCGACTACGTAGACTACGCCGACGAGTGGTTGCAGGTGGCGAGTTGCGCTGCTAGCCACCCTCCAGGATCTTCCCGTGACAGCCACCTTCCAGAAGGCGTTTTGCTTTGGCTACTTGGATAACCAGTTACGCCGACAACGCCGACGCTGTCTCCGGCAACGAATACCGAAGGATCGGGCGCCTTAAATCTGCGCTGCTCAACACCGCTGTACAGGAGATCTGTACAGGAGGAAAGATGCAAACACGCTAGACGCTATCATGTCTTATGTAGACGACGAAGATAGCCTCTATGTCGCCGTATACCAATAAGTCAAGACCAAGCTGCACGCCTTGCGTATCTGCGGATCAGAGGCTAGGCGAGCACCCAAGTCGAACGTTACCACTTTCTACTTAGTCACGGAGAATACAAGGCATGCGGCGGGTCCCCTGTATGGACGCCGATCTGCCGTGGAACACTTGCTGAGAAAGTTTTTCAGTGGTATTTTCAATTATACGACATTGTTAGAAGGCAAGGAGAAGGGGGTAATGAAATCGTTTCTTTAACTATAAAACACTGCTCGAAGGCAAGGCAAATAGGGCGATGAATTCGTTTCCTATGGAACGACGGCATCCAAGAAGAGGTGCCCACGACCAGAAATAGTGCATGTCGTGCGCCTGGAGCCCTCACATGCAGTTTAATGCGGACATTTTCAAGTTTGGTTTGGCTGTCTTTGCTTTCTTTTCGCATTAAGCGTCAGAGAAAATCTTATTTCAGACGTTCGGGGGCATAACGCCTACAATCTTTATCAAGTTTCTTTTTTAGGGCTAGCTGTTAAAATTAAGTTTCACGGGCTAGGCATAGTACATGGCACTCAACATCATGCATGCGCACATACGCTGACCTTGCCTCTACGCAGAAGGAAGTAAAGAAAGAGCCCAGTGAGTGTGAATAATCGACTGGCTCCGAGAAGTAGCAGGTCAGCGTCCACATTAAGGCCAAAGTGAAGCCAGGATTGCTGACGGCGTGTTTTCAGTCCATAAGTTGCCATGTCTGGGTAAATTTTGGTCCAGTCGCATGGAACACCAATGTCCTTCGCGACATCGTGATAAGGATGCATTGCATAAAAGAGCAACAAGATCTTGGAAGCACTATGAGGCGCAGGCCGAACAAACGGATGCGGCGTTCAGATGAGCTTTCGCCGCAGAAGCGTTGGGCTTTAAAAACTCAAGTTTCACTATAACCTGATACGATAGCTACACTTCCCTAATAAGTTTTTTCTGTGCATGGGGTAGTCTCCTAGCAAATTAAGTTTGTTCTAGGAAAGAAAATGCAAAGCCAACTGTCTCCCTTCTCGCTGAACCCCAAACGTCACCGTTAGAGAAGCCAGAAAGGAAAGATTGAAAGCACAAAGAGGGGAGGGAGCTCCGTTGTAGAGGACTCCGGTACGGTTTTGGCCTTCTTCATATATTTACTGTGAACCGACATACTGCACTACACGAACGCGTTTTACCTTTCCCGTTTCTCGTCAATCGAAACTGAGCGAGGGGAATAGCAGCGAGCGTTCGTTACCGATAGGTGCGTTGTTTTTAACTAGACCTCAGAAAAAAGAGCTTATAGAGAACTAGACGAGAGAGGTTCTGGTGCCTCTGGTTGGTTAGTTTTTAACAGCCAGACCACTAAACAGAGAATTTACAGGGATCTAGGCCAGTGAGGTTCTAGTTACACGAGGCAATCTTTCTGATGTTACGAGTCAGGGATTGCCGGATTGGAAAGTTTGAAACAGGTGCCATGTTCTGTTTGATGTCTGTCTGTCCCTGGGCAGACTTGAGAAGTCCTAATGATCGTAAACAGGTATCGAAAAATAATGCTTTTCCTACATGTCATCTGGTGTGAAAAAATCCGCATCATAAACTAGAGGCGGAAATTTTGCGACGCAAAGAAGTCGACCAAATATTTCGAGGACGATTAGGACTGATCTTTGAAGAATAATTTAATGTTGTTACTTTAATGAGTGCTTTTGCTGGGTGATTAGAGGCAGCTAGGAAGCTGGGTGGAGAATGGCGCTGGGTTGAAAGTGTTGTGGAGAGCGTGCTCCGAGGGAGGGTATGGTGAGCGAAGCCCTTTGATGCTGACATCCGAAGTCTGAAGTGTTGTAGTTACTCACGCCGTTATTTTTTGGCCCATATTTATTCTCGGATGGCATGTGCTACTTACGTCTCAACGCGAGCAATACGCCAAAAATAGCGATACAAGCAACGCCATTCATGGACTGCTTCTCACGCAGATTCTGACAGTGCATGTGCGCAACTGGTTGCCATTTTAATACAGAGTGCATATTTTTCAATTAGACACAGAACAAGTAGACACTATTTCCTCCCTAAATCTCAAGGTAGATGAACTTCTTACTTTGAAGCCTCAGATTAAACCCCGAAAACTGTGGTGAATGATGCCCAGTTTCCTCTACACGGCCTTTCCAGAAAGTACGAATAGCTGCAATGCTTTGGTGCCTCAGATGCAGATGATTGTGGCTTGCGTCACTTCACAAGCATTCATGGTGGGTGAACAGCGCAACAAAGGCGGGACAGAGGCAAGACAAGCGCTGACTAGCAACTAAGTTTTTTGAAGAAAGAAAAGTGGTAATATTGCCGCCAGGTGTCCCCGGGCGGCGCCTGCAGGAAAAATAAGTGAGACGCGCGTGCTCTTTTTGCAGCTGGGACACTGCTTGATTCCTTGCGGCTGTGCCTATCTTTTTGATCCTGCAACCCATTTGTGACATTTTTGTGTTGGAGTGCGCTGGGTAAATCGCTCTGGAATATGTCGCACACCCCTCCGAACACCGAGGACTCCAGACCTCTACCTTTCGACAGGCTAGTGCACCGGGTCAGCAGCCGAAATCTTGGACTGCCCCTGGGCATGGGCTATTGGAGACAACCTCGCCGCCTGGCCGACTGCCTCCTGTGGTTAGGCCACTCGGCGCTCCCTCAGCGCCTCCCCCTCAACCCGTCATGCAAAGCGCCGCGTACAACACCATCCAGAACCCACGTCTACCAAAGTCCTTTCACGGGACTGAACTGGAGGACGTGGAAGATTGGCTTCTCCAGTTTGAACGTGTCACCGCATTTAGCCATTCGGATGACGCCGCCAAGCTGAGGAACGTTTTCTTCAGCTTGGAGGACGGCGCTCGCACGTGGTACGAAAACCGTGAGGACGCTCTTTCATCATGACCTGAGTTCCGACGTCAAATGCCCGCCGCGTGTGTCAGCGCTGATCGTCGGGAGCGAGCTGAACGAGCCTTGCAGTCCCGTATGCAAATGCCCAACAAAACGGTTACCATGTACGTCGATGACATGACGCGGGTCTTCCGACTGGTCAGACCCAGCTATGTCGGAAGCCAAAAAGCTGCGGCACCTAATGCGTGGTGTTAAAGAACAGCTTTGCGCCGGCCTCGTGCGCAGCCCCTTCAGCACTGTTGCCGAGTTTCTAGCGGAGGCAGTCACGATGGAGCAGGTCCTCCGGCAGCGTTCCACCGCGTACGACCGGCCAGTCCTTGCTGCTTCTGTTACGAAGTCCCTCCTGGTTTTCAACAGAAATACCGACTTTCTCCGCGACATAATCCGCGCTGTTGTCCGTGAGGAGCTAGAGAAGATTTGTGGTATGTCACAGCCAGCGGCCAGCTCCCTTATGAGCGTTATCCGTGAAGAGGTGCAGCAAGCTATAAGGCTCCGTTACTACACGCCGAACCACAGCCTACCCCGACAGACTACTGCCGTCCGACATACGCTGACGCGCTGCGACGCCCTGCCCCAAGTCCAGCGGCAGTTTTTCCCAACCATGACGACGTCCTGCTACCCTCCGTGCAGCCAGGGCAGCATCGCATCCCGAGAGATCGGGGATCCCTGCGTAGAGCGGACGTCTGGTGCGGACCTGACCGCGGGCGTTTGTGCTTCCACTGTGGGGAGCCCGGTCACCTGTTCCGCCGGTGCCCATATCGAGAGCTTGGCCTGCCGGGTTTTTCCTCCGATGCGCCAATGTCCCGGTTTAGCCAACGGCCTCGTGAGATTGAAGAGTACCTGACCCAGTAACCGCAGTGGTCCATGGCGCGCCGTCAGTCCCGATCACCGTCACCTCGCCGTCCATCGTTTTCACCGAATGCGCAGAACTGCTGGCGAGCGACGGCGCACCGCTCGCCCAGCCCTTGCCGGGAAAACTGAGGACAGCGACCTCCGGGGGCGTGGTCGCTGGATATGGACGCTGTAAAGACCCCCTGATGATGCAGACGACGCAGGCATCCGATGATAGAGCTTTGACAACGTCGACGACAGCAGCTGAACTAAAGGACCGCTTCTCCCTCGACATACCCGTGCTTCTCGATGGTAACAGCATTCGCGCGTTGGTAGACACAGGAGCGGAGCTTTCAGTTATCAGTGGCAAATTGGCAGCGCTTCTAAAGAAAGTTACAACTCCTTGCTCTGGCGTACAGATGCGCACAGCGGGGGCTAGATCATTACTCCGCTTGGACTGTGCACGGCTAGGGTCCAGATCAGCGACTCGACGCTCATAGTTAGCTGCCTTGTGCTCCGCGACTGTTCTCGTGTCCTGATTTTGGGCGTAGGTTTTCTCCATGAGAATGGTGCTGTTATTGACCTGCCGCACAGAACCGTTTCGTTTTCGACAGCGAAAGCCGACGACCCCTCCAACGTTCGGCAATGCAGCTCCGCCCGTCGTATTTCCACTGAAAGTGTCTTGATCCCGCCGCGCTCCAGTGTTTTTGCAAGCGTCGAATGCGATGATCTGCTACGTGATGGAACTGCACTCTCAGAAGGCAACCTTTCCTTGCTGCTGACACATGGAATTTGCGCGGCCCGAAGTGTTGTCCACCTCCGTAACCGTCGGTCGGAACTACTGATTACTAATTTTACTAGCGAACCTCGTCACATTTTCCGAGCTACTGCCGTCACGTAGGCCGACCAATTGGTCGATGTTACTGACTGCTTTGCGTCCGAGGCTATGGACCGTCCGGACACGTCCCTGGATCATATCGATATTATCTCCGGGCTCTCAGCGACTCAACAGCGCGACCTCCACGCCCTACTGCGCCAATACAAAACCTGCTTCGCATCCTCCTCGAAAGTGCGGCAAACGACAATCACGTAGCATCGGATCATCACTTCCGATGACGATCGCCCCATACGACAACAGCCGTACTGCATTTCCCCGAAGGAACGCGACGCTGTCCAAACGCAGGTGAAGGAGATGCTTACAGACGACATTATTCAGCCCTCTAAGAGCCCGTGGTCGTCGCCCGTCGTGCTTGTTAAGAAGGATGGGACACTGCGCTTTTGCGTGGGTTACCGCAAGCAGAACGCCATCACCAAAAAGGACGTCTACCCGCTGCCCCGCATCGACGACTCGCTCGACGGACTTCGCCACGTCAAGTATTTTTCGTCGATCGACCTCAAGACCGGATATTGGAAGATTGAGGTTGATGAACGTGACCGCGAAAAAACGGCCTTCATCACACCCGACGGCCTATAGAAATTTAAGGTGTTGCCCTTTCGGCCTTTGCTCTGCGCCAGCGACGTTTCAGCGCATGATGGATACTGTCCTGGCTGGCCTCAAATGGCAAACCTGTTTAGTTTATCAAGATGACGTGGTTGTGTTTTCAGAAACCTTCGACCATCACCTCGAACGCCTGCGGACCGTGTTGTACGCCCTGCGGTTGGCCGACTTGACACTTAAACTCGAGAAATGCCACTTTGGCTACCAAGAGCTCAAGTATCTCGGCCATGTTGTGAGCGCCGATGGCATACGACCCGATCCCGAGAAAACTGCCGCCATAGCCAAGTATCCACGTCCTACTACAAAGAAAACGCTTAAGCGCTTCTTGGGTTTATGGGCGTACTACCGCCGTTTTATCGCCGACTTCTACAAGATCGCTGAACCCCTCACTCGTTTAACACGTGACGATACACCGTTCGTCTGGACTGCCGAGCAACAGGCTGCTTTCAGAGAGCTGCGCCAACGTCTGCACACTACGCCCGTGCTGGCTCACTCCGATGAGGAGGCTGCAACCGAGATACACACCGACGCTAGCAACATCGGGTTAGGTGGCGTCCTCGTTCAACATCAAGAAGGCGTGGAACGTGTGATCCCGTATGCGAGTCGCACACTCTCGCGCACCGAAATTATCTACTCCACCTCGGAAAAGCAGTGCTTCGCTGTCGTCTGGGCCACGATGAAATTTCGGCTTTATATCTTTGGTCGTCATTTTAAAGTGGTCACTGACCACCATTCTTTGTGCTGGCTTACCAATCTCCTGGACCCATCAGGCCGCCTAGCACGCTGGAGCCTTCGCCTTCAAGAATTCAAGAATTTGATTACACAGTTGCCTATAAGTCCGGACGCAAACACGAAGACGCCGACACGCTCTCACGCGCACCCGTCGAGCAAGCTAATGACAGCGCAGAGGATGACACTCGTTTCCTAGGTGTGATCAGCAGTTCGGACTTAGTGGTAAAGCAGCGTGCCGACGCTGACCTGCGGTCTGTCATGGATCACCTGGAGGGCCATGCTTCCAACGTACCTCGGCACTTTTCCCGCCACTTGTCCTCTTTTTGCATTCGCAATGGGGTGTTTTTCAAGAAAAAACTCCATCAACGGTGACCGGCCATGGCTCCTAGTCGTGCCATCAGACCTCCGCGACGACATCCTTCCGGCGTGTCATGATGAGCCCACCTCTGGCCACTTGGGATTTGCATGCAAGCTCGCTCGAGTGCGTCAGGGCTTCTATTGGCTAAACTTGCAAAGACCACACACCGCTACGTCAGAGGTTGCCGTGAGTGCCAGCGTCGTAAGTCACCACCACTCAAGCCCGCAGGTTTGCTCCAACCAATTGCGCTACCTCGCACAACTTTTGACCAAGTCGGCATTGATCTTCTGGGCCCATTCTCTGTGTCGTCTTCTGGCAATAAGCGGATTATATTTGCGACTGATTATTTGACGTGCTATGCAGAAACCCAGGCGGTGCCACGCAGTTCATCCTCTGAAATCGCGCGCTTCTTCATACACCACATTGTTTTACGACATGGCGCCCCGTCCTCCGTCATAACCGATAGGGGCACCGCGTTTACAGCGCAGCTCATGCACGAGGTGTTCCAGCTAAGTCACACGAACCACCGCAAGACTACTGCATACCACCCGTAATCAAACGGGCTCACGGAGCGCCTCAACAAATCCTTAGCGGACATGCTCGCAATATACGTCGACGTACAGCACAAGGCTTGGGACGAGATCCTCCCATATGTGACGTTTGCCTACAACACGGCGATTCAGGAAACAACTCTATTTACGCCGTTTCGCCTCGTCTACAGGCGTGATGTCCAAACGATGCTCGATGCCATGCCTCAGTGCCCCCCTGACGACCAGGGGCTCACGCCAGACGCCGAGGAAAATACCCGGCACGCAGAGGAAGCCCGCCAACTGGTCCGTATGCACATCCGCCGGCAGCAGGCAACAGATGCAGAACGCTACAACCAACGACATCGCCACGTCGAGTGACACCCCGATGGCAAAGTGTGGGTATGGACCCCGGTACGTTGCCCCGGCGTGTAGGAGAAGCTTCTGAGCCACTACTTTGGACCCTACACAGTGCTGCGACGCATCACGGATGTCACGTGTGAAGTCCTCCCCGATGGCACTCTGCCCAGTTCGCGCCGTCAACCGCAGCCCTGAGGTCTTGCACGTAATGCTTATGAAGCCGTACTTTACGCAGTAACGGGCACCTCGCACGCTCCAAGTGCGCCCACGTTCTTGCTTCCTTTTTTTTGATGGGGAGGGGGAATATTGCCGCTAGGTGTCCCCGGGCGGCGCCTTGAGGAAAAATAAGTGAGACGCGCGTGCTCTTTTTGCAGTTGGGACACTGCTTTATTTCTTGCGGCCTGTGCCTATCCTTTTGATTGTGCAACCCATTTGTGACAATATACAGTGAGCGTAAAAATAACGCAGGAAAAACAACAAAATTGTAAACAACCTACGCCATGTGCAAGTGATGATATTAAATTTCCTTGTCACTTATGTCACAGAAGGATTGCTGATGCAATTTTCTCTCAGGTTATGAATGTGAAATACTTCGCGCGTTGGTAAGCATCATGAATGCTTACCAACTCGCCCAAATCTCAGCTTTACTTCGCAAGCCTCAACTATCCTAAAACTGCTGTCTGACTTGAATGAATTTGAGTAATGTAGCAGGTTTTCGTAGCCAAAGATATATGGTCTTCTCAAAAAAAGAAACGATAACTTTATAGAAGTCTTGAAGCACATTTGAGATCTTAAAATGGACTCTTCAACCGAACAAGTGGTTGCAGTGCATCGGCTGCACCACATAGCAAAGGTCCTTCTCTAGTGCTTCTAAGATTTTCAGCGGTCAGCACTCTAAATAACATGCTAATTTCAAGATCAAAACTACGAACCTTGCCCAAAAGCAATCAACACGCTGAGAACCTAACAAAAGAAAACACTTTTCTGGGCATCGCGCGCAGCAGCCAAGAAAGAAATCTACAAATTTGTGTGTGGGTGAACAAGGGCAGCATTTACGTGCGTAAGAAGGAAGGCGACTCATCTATTCGTGTAAGCAATTTGTCGGATGTAACTAAGTTGACTTAGGCTGTTTTTTTTCCAGTCAATTCGCAAAATTTTTGTCTCCTGGTTTCCTTTTGTTACGATATTTTCCCACCCTTCAAGACTCATTCCTTACTGCCACTAATGGTTGTGTTACTGTTATTAATGTAAACATCAGAAGCTTACGGAAGCACTGCGATGAATTCTGCTTGGGGTTAGATGTATTAGAGGATTACATAGGCGTTTTTGTTTTCACGCATGTAAATATTTCACAATACCTTTCGCAGCCATTTTCGTTACCAGGATATAATAGATTTTCCTGTATTCGTGATTGACTGTGGACTAGGGGCGCAATAGCGATTTTTGTTAAAAAAGGTGCATTTCGCCAACTCATTCTGTCGTTTTGATTACCGCTGATTCACTGGCTGTCTGCATTCACAGTGGGCTTTTTGACATTACCTTGATTGCAAGTTATCGGCCACCCAGACAAAGTACAAGCTCTTTCATCGAAAAACTGAGCAAGCCTAAGTTTCCGCATGGTGGCATTTTTATCATAGCTGACGTCAATAAAGACGTTTTAAGAACGAAAAACGAAAAAAATACAATTGATTGTTGACATCTAAACACTCTTGCCGATGCAGGCATTGAGAGTACATCAACCTCTTAAGTCGTCTTGCCTTTACCACGTTGGCATTCGCCTTGAACAGCGTTCATTCACTTCTTTTATGGTTGAGCAATAAATTGCAAAGCATTTTTTCGTTGGTCGCAGTGTTTTCTCAGAAGCCGGGCTTAGGGCAATGATATATAATTTTGACACTGTGGAAGTTGTCCACCGATGTCGCTTTGACGCTGCCATGAAAAAGTACGACCGCGATCTGGTTTGCTTTGGGACGCCGTAGTGATGGACTCCGGAAATTTCAACCACCTCGGGTTCTTTAATGTGGACTGACGTAGCACAGTACACGGGCTTCTAGAATTTCGCCTCCATTGAAAGTCCACCGCCGCGGCCGGGATCGAACCCGCGTCTTTCGGGTCAGCAGCCAAGCTTCATAACTACTGAGCCACCGCGGCGGCTTACGACTGGGATCTATTCTTCACTAATACTTCCGAAAGCTCTATTGATGTATCGTTTGTAGAAATGGTCACTCATTTTTCATCTTCTAATCAAATGGTAATCATGAAACGAAGAGAGACTGGTTGTCTATAGATTACTAACGCAGTACTGTCGGCGATTGCAGAGATGGAACTGGCTTAGGCTTGACATAGGCGCTTGCCAAAGAATACTGAATTGAAGGCACCTATAGATTAGCCCGTGACAGGGCAAACACATTGCTTCCAAAAGAAAGGCGCAAATATTGATGAGAAACCAGTATTCCGATGGTTAAACGCCAAGCAAGATGTTATGATGTTTGTGGGTTTTTGCCAAGTTGTTCGCAATGTTTGTGGGTTTGGGCCAAGCAAAAGAAGCAAACAAAAATAAATATCCATAGCTCAGATTTCAGCCCGTGGCGACGCAAACACATTAGCCTCGTTGGCCACTGCGCGACAGCAAAAGGAAATTGCCGCTGCCAAACAAGACTCGTGTTAAACTGCAACACACTCTCGCGTTGTGCATTGAACGTGGTCCTCTTCGGCAACTTATACTACTCTCAAACTGATATTCGCGCTTCGAGCTATGGTATGATAGTGGGCTCCTTCGATTTACCGCACTTGGGCAGTCCACTGGCTGCGAGAAAGGTAGTCCCTCTCAGGAAAGCGCATCAAGGCCACATGGTTTGGAAGCCACCGGAACCAGCCGCTGGCAATCACGGCGGCAAGCCACTCACGAATCGCGGAGGGCAGATTCTCTCCGTAACTTCCCGTTGTGCTGCGTCTGATCACTACGCACGCGTACTGATAGACTGGTTGAGTTTAAAAACAAAGACCTGAAGTTATCGAGGGCTGCCGCAGACTGCAGAACAAGGAACTGATCGTGCTCGCACCCGTACGCATCAGTGACCACTACGCGAGTGTATGCCTTCGGTGCACAGTGTGCCGTGTAAGCTTCGAGAAATTCTCAGATGGGTCGAGCAATCAAAATCTAACGTCTTTCAGTCGACACCACATCGGAGGGAAAAACTGCCCGTGTGTTGCTCATCAAACGACACGCCGTACTCTCGCATTTTCGTGTTTGTTTATTACGCAAAAAGTATGACTGGTAAGACCGCAGACAACCCACCTCGCGTGGTGATTGAATCGGCTGTGGTTGTGGCGATTTATGCGTTCGTGAACTTCGTCTTGAGGGCTAAAATAAGAAAAGAACCGGGACACGTTCCGTTCAAGTGTAGTATGTCGGCCGCCGGCTTCTGCTGGCGGCAAAGAATCACGCATTTATTCTCGATAAAAGAGCATATCAGCTCGTTGAACGTTCATCTAGAGCAAGCGGATGAACTGTGCGAATTTAGCTGGGCTTCGTATCTGTAATGCTACAGGTTTACCCTATAGGTCTGGCACTCGAACGAAAGGCGCTACAATCCGGCCTTGCGTGTCTGGGCCTCACGTACCGCGTGTGCTTGATAATGATCCGCGCTGGGATACTCTGCATTTTGTCTTTCATGAGCCAAACGCGAGATAATGCACGCGTTCGGTACTTCTCAGATATTTTAACCATTTGTGGCAGAAAGCCCGAGCATCAAGGTGCACGACATTTGGAGACGACAGAATCAGCACTCGCCGCGGTCGGCTGCCGTGACAACTGTGAGGCCACATATTTGCCTGCCGAGATGCCTGGAGCAATATGCTCGTGAGGGCTTTTAATAAAAGACATGTTTCAATCAATCCAGCGTTTCACACAGTATATCCGCCTTTCCATTGTGCAGAACGTAATGAAGACCATAGGCTCTTGTATAGCGCTCAACTAACACCTCGCCAAACACGGTCAGCATATGCGCGCGTCTGAACGCGTACTGAGAGCTGGAATCTGCGGCCGCACTCGTGAAAGGCCTTGAACACCATCGCAATATCAGCCGGGCGCACGAAATTAAGATCCCAAATATTTCGTGAATCAGAAATATGTGATCGTAATATGAAGAGAGCATTTGTGCTTGCGAGGTGATGAGACGTCCGAACTGCGATCACACACGTACCTATGCAAAACAAAATAGATAAACAGGGGGAGCTACCGCAAAAAGCGGCATTGCAGGTGACACAGACGATATGCACCGTGGTCTTGTCGAAACAAGCGCCTGCATAGCGCAAAACATCGCATGAAGAACTCGGTCCTGCTAGTCCACATGAAAATGGTCGCGCGCGCATACCACTACCATACCACCTCCCCATGACTGCTAGTTGCCCGAGCGTTGCCAGCAAAAAATCGTCCTGGTGAGTGTGGCTGCCCGCTGGCAGCCCGAGACCGCCCAGTCAAAAAAAAAAAAGGAAATGCGTTCTGGACTGCCACCTGGACTGCGCGGAGCAGCCCAAGAAAATCGAGCGCCTGGCTCAGCGCTCTGCCAGCCCGCTGGAAGCCAGCGGGCAGCCAGAGGTGGTTAATCAAAGAGGCCCCAGTGTTAGAGATATTTGTGCTGCAAGCGTTGGCGTGGACAACGCTATGACAGAAACACGGCACTGAAGCATATGCCGCCGGCATACATTGGGTAAATTGGCATTGACGATGAAAAAGTTGGACAGGCATAGCTGGCTCCGTGGGTAAGTGGTCATTCTAATCGCGCTTTCAGGTACGTGGCCGTGGTGTCCACATGCAAACAACTGCACTTTCACACATTATTTCGTGCTTCGGAATGCTAAACCAACAGCGTTTTTTTTTTCAGGCAAGTTGTGTGTCATCGAAAAAGAATCCAGCGAAGTCGTCGGAAGTTGTCAATCGCATACCAGGTTGTGCACGTATACGAACGCATGGAAGATCATTTTCCGCTACTTCAGTGAGTTTTCACTCACAATTGCAGCTGCGTTCAAATCTATTTTTTCGGCTCCTGGACAGGCTGTTCATTCACCTGTGCGCAGTCAACTGGCTCACAACATGCAATCAGTGCTTGAGTCAGCATTTTTGCCGCCTGCCATGGAAGACGATTTTCACTGTATTCTTTCCGTCCTTAGTAAGCGGAAGTCTTCTGGAAGTGATGGCATTTACGTTGATTTATTAAGCAGACACTTTGTACGAATAACGCCCGTTTTGGTCGCCATTTTTAAAGATATTACTTCCACTCATAAGGTACCAGACGGCTTGAAGAATGCGCTGGTCATCCTTCTGTATAAGGACGGGGCGAGAAAGAAAAGCGAAAATTATCATGCCGTCTCGATTTTACCGTCACTGGCGCTTGTTATATATATATATATCTACATTTCCTTGTTAATGGCCGGTTTTATTCAAGCTCAAGACGTGTTCTCCTGTAGTCAGATTGAATTTCATGAAGGGCTGCTGCACGCAGAAAGTAAGTGATGAACTCTGTGATCTCTTAGATACCGTAATTTCGGGATTATAATCCGCAGCCGGGGTATAGTCCGCAGAGAAAAATTCCGGCTCAAAATTAAACTTTCTTGTTCAGACCTTCCGCACCAGGTATGTTGTCCACAGGGAACAATTTCGGCTGAAAAAATGTTTTTTACATTGTCCGCAAGCAGTATCCAATTGGTAAGAAAGCAATGGGTAAGTGGCTTTTTTGTCTTTTCTTGATCGTTTCTGCTGAGGCGTCTGCGTTTTGGCGACAGTATGTGCCTTTTGTGTCACTTGCTGCCGGGCGCTGCCACTCAAGCCTTTTGAATCTTCGGCAGGACCGCATTTGCATTTGTGTACTGGAAATGAACAATACTATATTATTCTCATGATTTTTCATTCTAGAGGGCAGACAGCTTTAAAGCCACCGCTTTTAAGTAAATTTCGATGTCAATTCCTCGTTCCACTTTTACGTAGCCTTCTATTGGATGGAAGGCTTGTGGAGTGGAAAGGTAGGTGGATTGGTGGCATTGTGGTGTTTCAGGAGGGTGGCGGTTACCCCCACCAATGTTTTACGCAGGTAACTCCAGCATTTTCTCCAAGTTCCACTACGAATTCAGTCACAGAAAAACTACTGATTGGTATGTTAAACGCTGTCCTAACTTTTTGATATTTTTTCAAGTCAAATAAATCAATGTGCGGCCGGCATGACAAAAATATATAGTTTAGAATAATGAAAGCTCTGACAAAGAAATGATAAGAAGCACTATCCTGCGGTATACCATACTATGCTTTTCCAAATATATTTAATATATTCTCATCGCGATGCGAAGAAATATCTTTTTTCTATAAAGCTGGTGAACAGTCTAGTCATCTGCAGAATAACTTACTCACTTCCATATCACAGCATGCTGAAAAGTGAAGCAAATCAGGCAGAGGTCCTAATGAAAGGAGCCTACAAGACAGCTTTGGGGTTACCCAGAAACACGTCGAACGACAAGCTGGCAGAACGGGGGATGCACAACACGCTCGACGAGTTAAGCAGGGCACAAATCATGTCACAGATACAAAGGCTAAGGAACTCGGAAACAGGGACGGCCCTCCTAAGAAGGCTAAACTATAAGGGCGTCCTGGACATAGAGAATAGATCGGCAAACATCCCAGACGAACTACGGCGAACCTACCAGGTTAGCTCTATACACAGGAATATGGATCCAAATCTACGCGCAGCCAGAAGACAGGCAAGGGCTGAATATGTAGAGGCGAAGATAGCCACACAAGATCAGGTAGTCTACACTGAGGCCACTCTGTACCCGTGGACTCGTAGCCAAATCATCAAGAAAACAGTATCGGTTGTCACAACAAAGGCGGGTGGCCTCATCAGCGGCGCATCCACGAGAGATGGGACAATAACTGAGGCAGAGGAGATCGCCGTAGCTCTAGCGGCAGCAGAGGGTTATCGCACCAACAAATCTCTCACAATCATAACAGATTCCCAAGAAGAGTGCAGACGCTACATGGTAGGAAGAATCAACAAGAAAGCACTAAGGATTCTCCTGAAAACGTAGCGAACCAACGAAAGGATCCAACATAGGATCTACTGGGCACAGGGACACGCCGGAGTCGAAGGCAATCTGAAGGCGGACAAGCTAGCTCGCGAGCTTAATTTCCGAGCTGGTTCGTCAAACGCCTGGGACGGCCCGGAGATAACAGTAGAGCTCACGTACGCAGCTATCCTCAACCTCATCAAAGGCAGAAGACGCAAATATCCCCAGCCACATCCTCTGCTAACACAATATGAAGCGACATGTTGGAGAAGACTCCAAACAGGAGCCTTCCACAACCTTCACATTCTGCATGAGATGTATCCGGAGCAGTATAGAGATACATGTCCGCGGTGCGGGGCAACCCCCACGCTGTATCATATCACATGGGAATGCATACACAATGTATTTTTCCGAGGTAACAAAGAGCCAAATGCGGAGCAGTGGGAGGACCGGCTAACCAGCAGGCAGCTCAAGGCCCATACAGACCTAGTGAGCCACGCATGCCGGATGATCAGAGACAGTAACGCCTTGGACTAGGGGCGCGAACCACGCTCAGCCTGGCAGACATCAGCAATCTTCGGGCAAGCAGCAAGACTCCTTTATTAGAGCATTAAAGTTTATTCACTCACTCACTCTATACTGTTGCGTTGTATTTAGCATCCAGATAGACGAAACGCGCTGCACATGCTGCACAGTTAAAATATGAAATTAATTTTTAGGCACACGCAGAAATGCCTGCAGCTGCGGCCACCAACCCCTTTGTGTCGCCACAAAAGGCAAAGTTGAAATTCTGAATCAAGCCCAAATATCTGCTGCTTTTTATTTGTTTCACGAACAGCGCGCGGAGATGCGTTAGCATGGAGTAAGAAAGGGCAGCTTCATTGCTATTCGCTTTCTTGGGAAAGGGCTGTGAGATTGAACCGCACTGCTTATACGGCTGAGGGAAATAACCAATCAATGACCTCGCACACAGTGCATCCCTTGAATTCTCCAAGGCCTCTAAAAAATAAGAAAATATTTATTGCTACCACACACGGAGATCAACGAGTGAAACAATGAAATGTTGCCAAAGGCTCCACGTATGCCAGAATAAATTATTCAACAGCATAATTTGTAAGAGGTCAAGAAGACTAGACTAGATGGGTTGGTGGTTTATATATAAGGCGCTGCGTATAGAATCGAATAACCGTGTATTTTATGACCGCATTGTTTTAGGTGGAGAGGCGTTCAAGTCAACAGAGCCACTGCCGCTTAAACTGTGCACTGCTGGTGACTCCGAACCCCACTGTGAGTACATTATCATATTAGAAACTTCAAATGGCACTCGAAATTTTGCACTTGTGCAAGACAAAAATGTTGAATTGGTTTTAATAAGTGTTAACGACGAGCAGAAAGCGTTTATTCTCTGTGGCTTGTCCAAGCAGTTCTATAGGGGGAAAAAACTCTTCAGGGCACCTTTTATGGTTTATGGTTTATGGGAGTTTAACGCCCCAAAGCGAAGGCTATGAGAGACGCCGTAGTGGAGGGCTCCGGAAATTTAGACCACTTGGGGTTCTTTAACGTGGAAGACTTCAGTGTCGACCGATGGCGCATATTAGGACAGGCGAAGGCTGAAGATGCATGTCAGCTTGCATGTACGCAGTGGACAATACCATGTTAGAAAGTACGAGATACTCTTCACTCTGCCACGATCGCTGTCAGCCCCTTCTGTGCAGTCAAATTGAGACTCGGATGCTGTTAACAAAACACGCAGAATGTGAGCTACGCAGACAAAGCTTGGAATTAACTAGTGCTGAGATCAAGTATAGGGCTACGATTTTGCTGACGTCATGCCGCCACCACCACGGCCATCCAGCTACACCAGCAGAGCAGCATACTTATGTTTGCTCCAGGCATGCGGAAAGAAAGTTCACCAAGGAGCACTTAGCCATGTGAGCGGCCTGCTCAAGCTAAGCCCTGGAGAAGGAGTTCCCTGTTTTTCCTCTCTCTGGGCGTGCTAAAGTCGGCGGCACGCGAGAGCGATTACATTTGATGGCGAATAACATTCGCCTCAGGGTGTCACGCGGCACCTTTGACAAAATCTTTTATCAGTATGCTTAAAACCGTCCATTATGCTTCCTCCTGAGCCTTTCTTTACTTCAGGATTGTCGCGGTAGCTAAGTTGTCATGGCGATGCCGTAATGAACTCACTGATGCGACAGTGCATCTGGCACGCAGCAGGCGCGTTTTGATGCAGGCGAAATGCAAGAAGTCGTCCATGGGCTATGCAAACCCAGTGATTGTGGTTGGTAATTTTTTTGAAGCGATGTTTATTGCCTCAGGGCATAAAAACTATGAAGTGAAAGATGAGTAAGATGCTTAAATAAATGAAAACAGGTGGGTTGATTTGATGAAATCAAGAAGTGAAAGATGATATGGACCCTGTGTCCAGGCAATATAGCAATCCGGATTGTCCGGTGAGAGTCCCACTGACTGCCAGGTGCCGAATTCTCGTCGGCTTCAGCGCCGGGCAGTCCCACGACAGGTGGTGGATATCCGCCTCACAGTCTCTGTTCTTGCAGACTGGACACCCGGGCGGGGGTATAAATCTTTGAAATGCGGCCACTTGCGTGTCACAGCTGGAGTTAGGGAAACCCCGACCCGTATCCTCTGAAGCGCAACCTCCTCTGCGCGGGTAAGACCACGGGGAGCGTTACAGCACACGGAGGGATTAGAGCACGTGTGCGGCGCCAGAGGTGTTCCTTTCTTGTTAAAAGGATGGTGGTGTCATCCAGAGTGAG
This sequence comes from Amblyomma americanum, assembly GCA_030143305.2. Taxonomy (NCBI): domain Eukaryota; kingdom Metazoa; phylum Arthropoda; class Arachnida; order Ixodida; family Ixodidae; genus Amblyomma; species Amblyomma americanum. The sequence goes on along the minus strand of JARKHS020009248.1, from coordinate 91,372 downwards.
GACTCGAGGCAAAGACGAGGTTGAGGTCGAAAGGCGCGTCGGAGAATCTGCGCGGCTTTGTGCGCTCAGGAGGTCACGCGGGACCCACTCAGTACGGATTTGTTGCGGGATGCGTGCCGCTAGACGATGGATGTCTTGGCAGATTTCTGGGGTGCGACTGACTAGTCGTAGTAGGCGTGTGACTTGAAGGGCGTCGGTGCGAATGACAATGCGGGCTATGGGTAGCATGGTAACGGCGGCCACAGAGTAAAGTGCCTCTTGAACCGCAAGCATGAGGAAGGAGGTTCTGAAAGGCGAAACCTTGACGTTTTGTTCAGAGCAGGCTTGCAAGGACAGTAAACTGCTGTTGTTGCTTCGCAGGCCTGAAGGCTTGCGTCAACGTACATAACGATGGAGCCATGCGGCAGATTGGCGTCTTGCTCTATAATTCGGTCGCGAAACGACGATGCCGCGCGCGTAGATGATGGCCGACGTAGATCAGTTGGCTTATTGTCGCTTACCTGCACAAAACGCCAAGGAGGAAGAACTGGCGGGGGCGGCTGTAGAATGGAGCGCGATGAAGCATATGTCCTGAGTGCACACGTTGTGTGTGTAAGGCTTGACTTTAAGCGGCGAGCATCGCGTCGTTGCCGCACCAGCTCATCTAGTGTATTCAGCTGCGCCTGTTCTTTACCCCGAGCGCCACTATCGGGGTAATGCGGGGAAGGCAAGTGATGACCCTCATTGCCTCTCGATTAACAGCTTCTAGACGATCCCATTGAGCCCTCGTCAAATGCTGGATTGGGCTTGGTGAACGAGGCGCGGTTGCGCAACCGCCCGCACCAACTGTCGTGCAACCTGAGAGCGGGCTCCGCCTGTTTTAGGAGCAATGCGTCTAATCAGACCCAACGCCTGAATTGCTTGCTTTTTAGCCCGAGAAAGCCAAGCAGTACCTGTTCCTGACTCGTGTATTGTCAAGCCCAAGATGTTTAAGGTCGAACTTTATTGAATTGGAGCTCCGGATAGATGGAAACGAATTGGTGTTGCAGCCAGTTTACGGCGCCCCTAGCGGTTGGCGACTGACACGAACATGGTTTTGCTCACTGAAAGCTGCAGACCAATTGAAGAAGCAAAAGTCGACGTAATATCTATTGCAGATTGTAGGCCTGCTGCTTGAGCCATCAGGTCGCTGTGAGTGCTCCACACCGTTATATCATCAGCATACAATAAGAACTTAATCTCAGAGACGTCATCTAAGCGCCAAGCAAGGGGGACAAAAGCAATATTAAATAATGTTGGGGATAACACCGATGCCTGGGGTACGCCGCGAAGAGGCACAAATGATCCGACAGCCTCACCACCGAGGCGTATGGCAAAGTGTCGGCCTTCAAGAAGGATTTAACAAAATTGCGCACTCTAACAGGGAAATGCAGCATGTCAAGCAATTCCAGAATGACAGCATGACTGATATTATCGTACGCCTTTTCAACGTCCATGACCAGTGCAGTACGTACATTGTGGCTGCGAGTTGAGGCCAGAACTGCTGACGCCAAGACAGCCAGTCCATCTACGGTACCTATGGACGTACGAAAGCCAGTTTGGGCGGGATGGTAGAAACTATGGTGCTCAAGCCACCATGACAGTCGCGTGGCAAGCATTTTTTCGGTAGGCTTGCATAATGTTGGCGTAAGCGGTAAAAGCCGGAAATTTCCGAGGTCTGTCGGCGGCTTCCCGGTCTTTGGTATGGGTATCACAATAGCCTATTTCCAGGTTTCTGGTACGACGCCTTGTATCCATACCTTGTTAATGGTGGCGAGGCGTTGAGCCTGGACAGCGGAACTTAAGTTCTTGTAAACCTCGTACGGAATGCAGTCCGAACCGGGCGCAGTCTTCCGACGGGCCTCGTCTATTGCTGCAACCAACTCGGGCATTGAAAATGGGCTTGCAATTCTCTCGGCGTCGGCTGTAGATGGAGCTTATCGACATATGCTGGAATGGCAATCAAGGGGGCTCCTATGACCCTTGGAGGCAACACATCATACTTGGGAAAAAACTTCCGCGCTGACTCTCTGGCGAAATCATCTGGAGCTAAGTTAGCTTTGAAGCATGCTGTGGCCGCTGCGTTCATATCTGCGAGCCTTTGCAGTAAGGTGATTCAGCCTTGTCCGTGCTTGCGCAGAAGTCGGGTCTCGGGAAGCTGCCATCTCCGCTTGTCGGCGAGCAGCCCACAGGTTAAGCAGACCCACATCCGGCGCAGGGCGATTCACGCCCGTCCAGGTGACAGCAGTAGTCTTATTCAGCGCAGTTTGTACGCAGTCCACAAGTAGTGTAGATGATTGCAGAGAGATGTCTTCGACGGTGGTGCGAAACGTGTCCCAATTGACCGCAGAACACCTACGGCGTACAGCAATGCGGAAATTTGGGCGAGTTGGTACGTGTTCATTTTCGCTCTCAGCGCAACACGAACGGGACACAAGACTAAGGACTAGCACAAAAAGGCGCTGTTTGTGCTAGTCCTTCGTCTTGTGCCCGTTCGTGTTGCGCTGAGAGCGAAAATGAGCACCTACGGCGTAATCGGCGGGCCCTTGATGGATGGAGACCGATGATAGGATGGTGGTCACTACCCCAGTAGTCTGGCTCCAGGTGCCACGATGGAGTCCCGGGTCCTGACCAGCACGTAAGGTCCGGAGCCCATGTAGGACTGCGAGCATGGCGCACAGTCCGCGTTGCTGAATCTGGATGGCTGAGTAAAACAAACAGCGCATCCGCGAATGCGTCCCGCAAACGCCTACCACGGGGGCTTGAAGTGGGGTACCCCCGGTCCGGATGAGGGGCGTTAAAGTCACCACCGACTAAAACAGGCCACCCTGAGTGTTGTCGTCGTAGAGTTGATAACCGCCCCAGATTAATGCGGGAGGGAGCTCCACAGGCGGGTCTTACATAGTGTGACACGACCACAGCAGTTGCCTTGGGAAGCTTCACAGCCACTGCGACTACCTCTTGATATGAGGTGGACCAGTTTTCTAGAGAGGGGCGAACTTGAGGAAAACGCGCATCAACGTACACCGCCGCCTTTCAAGGAGGGGCAACAGTGTGCACACGACGGTCGTTCATTGAAGGAGACATGTATCCATAAAAGCTCGGAATGGATGGCAAGGCATTTGTCTCCTGCAGTAGCAGGGCCCACACCTGGCGCTTCTTCATGCAAAATCAAGATTTCAGCTCCCCCAGCTTTGTGGAGAGGCCTCTGCAGTTCCATTGGAGCACACCACAGAGACGTGTACTCGCCATTTTTGATTAGGCTTCCAAGAGTTGTAATAGAACTGATGTCAGGTTAGATAACTGGTTTACCATAAATCGTAGGAGGGATGTTGTTGAGTTATCCTGCCGTGCTGCAGAAGACCTGGTAGAGGCTGCGAAAAACGCATGAGGGCTGGACGTAGTCGAAGGCGCTGCAGCATTGATTGGCGTGGAGTGGGATTCCGCTGGTTGTCTACGGCGAGCAAGCAGTTCACGGCGTTGCCGTAGCTTAGAGACCTCGGCTAAATGGCGTGCAATTTGGTCGTCAACTGCTGCCATGTCCTCACGCAGAGGTTTCAATATGCTGTGCTTTTGTGTAGCTTGAAGGCGACGGCGATCCTTGCGCATTTTAGCGCTGTACGACGGTTGGGCAAGGGCTGCAGGTGGATTGGGTTCAGAAAGCTCCGGCCAGTCGTCTTCATCCCAGTGAAGAGCCGCAAACCTGTTGGATGTCTGTATCGTGGCTCTGTTTTCATTAGGAGGCACGTGCTTACGGATCCCACGCCGAACCTTCTCAGTTGCTTTGTGTTTTGTTGGGCAAGTTGGAGAGGTGATCTCGCGGTCTTCAGACTTGCAAAGTCCGCACCTGTAAGACGGTGTGCCTTGTCGCGGAGCCTTATTTTGCGTTGCAAAAGGGCATGATCGGCGCATGTGGCCAGGTCTGAAACAGCTGTAGCAATAGACAACACTCGGTTTGTAAGGGGGAGGCCGCAGAATACAGCCATAGTAGTAAAGTCGTTCTGGGAGAGTTGGTGGGCCCTGCAGTGTGACGATGCACGAGCACCCCTTTCCCATATACCGCGCTTGGATGACAAGGTGGGTTGGACAGTACAGCTCACGCTGGAGGGTCGTCTGGTCTTCGGCAACGTCGACGTTGTAAACAACACAGCGTTGTAGGTCCTAACCTTCTACTAGGTACACCTGGACCGCCACTGAGATCTCGCTTGTACTCGATATGCACTTAAGCGTTTGCAGACGCTCGACAGCAGCCAAAGTCGAGAGCCACACAGCGATGGTATTAGATTTCGTTCTAGACGTGAAGCCACGTAAACCTTTGGTCCCAAGACACGCGTCCAGGTTCGCCTGAAGAATCCTGTTCGGAATGTCTGTCAGGCGTTTGGCTGCCAGAGCTTTAATGGCCACTTTTTACGATACCGATCCCGAAGTCGGCACAGCCACCTGGTTGGCATACGCTGGGCAGGAACGCTTGCCTTGTGAGCTACAGTTGGCAGAAGACGAATCCTGTGCAGTGTCCCCTGATGGGTGCTTTTGAGAACTGCGGGAAGCCGGTGGCATGGATGGAGGTGCTGAATACAGGTCCATTGGAGAGCTCTCGTCCTCACGCTGCACGGTTGAAGCCCCATCCACCAGTGGAGGCTGGGCAGCCATTGCCGAGCTCCGCCCTGAGGGCAGATCGCTCACGGGCTGAGGTGCATCTGAAGAAGGCGGGATGTGCGCTGCCGCTGATGGACCGGGAGCAGGGACCGACACCTAAGAAGCCACCTCTGCCAGCGCGTCACCGGTGGCTCTAGGCCTAGCCTCGGAGCCCAGTCCAGCTGCCGGGATGACTGAAGGACATTTGCTTACTGCCACCGAGTCAGACGGCGCATAAGCCTCGGGAGCTTCCTCAGATGGTGCGAAGTCAGTTCTGTTGTTATAGGGAACGTATTTATGCGGATGGCGAGATTTTTCAGTGGAGCGATGTGCAGCCACCTTAGCAGGGACACTTCATCTTCTCTGGTTGGTACTTATCCGTAGTGGACTACGCCCGCTCTTTCTCGCTTCTTCTTCTTCTTCTTCTCCTCAAGTAATATGGCACATGCTTCCCTTGCGTACTTCATCCTTCTTCAATTCCTTCTCTTCGCGGGTGTGGTGCCAAGTATGAGAAAGACAATGTACCTTTCTATTACTCATAGCACTTTTTTTCTCGCTGCCAATAGTACCGAGTTCCTTTGTAATGCAGCATCCGCAAGCTCCTTGTTCGTTTTTAGTCCGCGCAGTCTTGGATTTCTAACCGTTGTGGGTTCTGTTTGACAACGTGAGCTATTACTGTGGCTTTACAGCGTGGATTTGGTGAGTCAACTTTAAAAAATCAGCGCAGTGGCGAGCTAATACCAGCCGTTCTTCGACTACCGCCGAACCTGCTTGCGCTAATTTTGTGCAGTTTTTGTGGGCGCTGCGGAACCAAGAGTTCGCATCTGTGCAATACATTCAGCCTGCTTATCGCAGACGCCGTTTGCATCATTCACATGTGATGGAGGTGCTGGGTTAAGTACCGCTATGCCGCCAATATGCTATATGCCCCTCAATGAACATCCTTGATTCTGCAGCAGAAGCGAAACCCGACAACGTTGCAAAGCCCAAGGGTAAATGTGTGGTTGGTCTTGTCCGACTGAGTGGAACTGCTCAGCTTTTGGAACGAGACAAAGCTGTGATACGATGAAAGGCTTTGACTGCCTTGAAGGCTCAGCATGTATAGGTCGCTTCAGTATGAAAGATCACAAATTTGAGGGTTAAATAATTGATTACTCCACAATTACGTTTTGCAAGCGGACTTCGTCCTGTTTTTTAACTAGTTTTCTTCTTGGGATGTGCTGCCCATAATCACTTGCAATTTTAGTGCCGTAATAAGCAAGAAATTAACTTTTTTTGCGCAAATTCGTTGTTACTTTCATACCGGAGGGACCTGTACTTAGTATGAGAACTACGAGACTTCCCTGATGGCGAGGGATGCGTTGAAGGAAGACTTCGTGAGGCCATTCGCGATCATCCTTCGCACAAAAGGAGTCTATTCTCCAGTCCCGCACGCATGATCCTAATCGACCGTTATGTACCTGCTTCAAAAAACTGATACTGCTGTTTTTGACTTGGGGATCCCAAAAAAACCTGAAGATAAAAATAGAGCTTTCTGATGGATATGCGGAAGCTTTTCTTGAGAAAAGTACGCAATCGGTAATGACTACTTGCAGCAATGGCTTGCGTTCAAGAGAAATTGCGGAAAATTTCGCCATCTCTAACACAGGCTCATTTCAGGATGCTTTCGTGCACTTTTGGTGAGGTAATCAAGCACTTCGCCATCTCACTAACCACGATGTCCGCAGCAGAACTTCGTGCAATAACCTATGCTACGGCAATACGCAGTCCTCGCCCCTGATGAGACGCCTCAAGGCGTCATCGACATGCACTTGGTGCACTTGAACCACGCCCTTTAGCAGTCGCCCACTCGAACAAGGAGTAACGCTCATCATCCGTGAAATGCTGCAACAGGGGAACTTCATACACTTCCCACTGTGCTTCCATTGCGGTGAAGATGGACGCATTCTTAGTCACGGCCCATACAGACGCATCGGGCTCCGGGATTGCGTCATTGACGCAGCACTGCCATGAAGGACTACTTGCCCCATTTAGAGTCTGGCACTAAGCGCGCATACCGTCATCAAGTCATCATGTTCAGAGTTTCCATCGCCCATCGGTATTTTTTCGTTGTCCCTAGATGTCGCAGGTAGTTAGTCAAGAGCAACAAATAGCCCGATTTTCTTCGCCAGCCACTCTTTCTCGAAGGTAGAGGTCAAATATTTAATGATATAAAAGAAGGACTCGTGTTATACTATATTTAAGGTCTTTCAAGCTTGTGAGTGATCATCAGTATAGCGGTGTGCGAATATACGTAAATTGCAAACACCGAATCGATTATCGTCGTATTTCATTATTCTAAACAATCAAATATTGTATGCTCAAAAATATTCGAAACGAAGCGAATATGTCCTCAAATTTTCGAATACTTTTCGAATAATTGGCGAGAAGTTCGAATAAGACCTGCCGTATTTTTATTTCCAAGATATTATTTTTACCATATACAACAAGTTGCCACTCTGCTGGCATTGTTATGCACAGAATACGGGGATGAGCGCCATGGCGGGGTCTACTGGCGTGGCGGTGTTCCTAATCCTCATACAAGGCTTCACAGATTGGACGACGCGGCAGGGCCCAGGCATATTCAGTAAACCCTGCCTTTATGCCTTACCTCGGAGGCCATGCCTCGTACGTAAGCTCTCGCCCGTCTCTTGCACTGAGATTAGGCGCAAGTTTATTATCTTAAGTTTTCAAAACCAATGAACACTTTTCCTCTGAGCATAACACGAGAACAATGAAATTAGTACTCTGCCTTCACAATGCAGCGCCCCCCCCCCCCCCAAATAATGATAAGTGCTGTGTCTTTTAGCAAATACAGCTATGACTCTCTCTCCGACAGCTTATTGAATACTCGCACAAGTAGGGAATATTCGTCAAAATATTCCATTAGTATTCGGTTCGGTTCCCTGACTATTCAATTCGTATTCAATTCAATTTTCAGCTAAACTATTCGTATTCGAATCGCTAAAAAAGCTACCCTATTTGTATTCGATTCGATTTTGAAAAAAATTTATTGGTACCCTCCTAGTCATCATGTGTTGTGCTGGTGTGCAGTTTGAAATTCCATTCCGACCACATCACTCTACGGAGCTTCTGACACCCCCAGATATTTATCACAAACTTGAAAGCAGCGTTCACCGTGGGTTTGACGCAGCCTATCCTTCACTACTCCCAGACAAGGTTGCCATGTAAAACTGTGCGTCATATAGGTAGAAATGGTATTACAGGGCGCTTGAACAAGCACATCGCCGACACGTCTAGTATATATATCAAACGTGAAACAAAGATATGCAATATCAACCTGGCCTACGTAGCCTTCGCATACAAAAGCGCTGCAGGAAACAACGCAGATGACATTCAAGATTGTGCATGGCGGGGATGTCACGATCACCCTCGGCACAATGCTGCTGAAGATCACCAGCGAAGACAAAGTCGACGTCTCCGCCTACCTAGAGCGCGCTGAAGAGGCCCGACGAATGGCCCAGCTAACATCAGTAGCGCACCGATTCCTGGCACTAAAATCGACGACGCAATGAAGAGTACAGTGGTCCAGAGAACGAAGAAAGGCTCTGAAAGGCTGTGATTTTGAATCACATCGAAACAAAGGCCAATTAACATAAAAAATTCACAGCTTGACGTAAGGTGAAATTTTATGCCTAAGAAAGTTAGTTCAAGTAAAAAATCATATCAATTCTGCTAGCTGAGACAAATAATTTTGTTTGGCTGAAGGCAGTTCATAAAAAATGCGCTATATCTTGTTCGGCCCCATGGACTGGGCAAAGAGCACAGTGCCGTTTTTTGACATTCACATGCAAAGCTCTCCGCTCAACCAAAGAATGAACACTGGGCCCTCGGTATGCTCCACATTTCTTTTGCACCCTCCCCCTCCCAAGCAGCCGCTATTTCGAAATAATTTATAGCTAGTGTAGAGAGAGATCTTGATTTTAGCTGATGAATTCTGCCTGGCAACTTTTTTTGATAATATTTCAGAGCATAATTCCTAATAACAGAAGGAAATTGAGCAAATGCTGTTGTTGTCCTAATATTTAAGACGCTGCGCACATCCAAATACGCGCGCATGTGATGAGCGCATTACTCTAGCAGGAGGCTCTGCTCGTGCATAGAGCTGCCGCCTTTAAAACAACTTCATTTATGTTGGTAATTTGCACCCTGAGAGCGAGTAATTTGCTTTTGCATTAAAAAACTAAAAAAAGCATTTTACATTTTGCATATTTGTGCTGTGAAAATATTGATAAATTTTCTAATTGTTTCCGTTAATTAAAACAACGTTTCATCAAAGCTGCTAGTGTTAGCAATGATGACGCAACGAGCAAGTAAAGTACTGCACCCCCGATAATGTGCCCTAAAATCGATAGTGTATTGCTTTTAAAAGCTTCCATCGCATTTGGAAATTATATTTGCTGCCGCTTCAAATGTTATCAAAAAGGGTGCTTTATTAATAGAAGACGCGCATAATAGCGAAGGCTGCAAGTTGCAGGAATGCGGGTATTCAAAATGGGTACCTAAGCTGCAGGTGCGGTTGAAATAGTGAGTTCCTGACGGCATACGCTAAAGCTGCTTACTTCACTTCAGTTTCAATCACTTAAAAGCCCCTTGACGTTGTATTACAAAAGTGATAGAGTTAGAGATTTGACGGAAATCGCTGGAGGTGTTTCGCCTTCGGATCTGATTGGTGACGACATCAAAAAACGCAGATGCGCCTGCGATTGCAGCGAGTTAGTGAGAAAAGGTATTCCATTTCACATTTTTTCGGGCAAGAAAGATCCTGAAAAAGTTGCAGAGCGGGCTAGTGTCCAGGTGACCTGAAATAAATCAGCAGTGTGGTGAGATATGTCGGCACGATACTCAATGTAGGGCGCCTGATTAAGTGAGCCGTGAAACTTTTCGTGAAGTAATCAGGCAGCTGATGAGGCGACGATATGCGAGGCTTTCGAGGCTTGAATTTATTTACAAAGATGGAACGGTAATGGACAATGACAGATAGTAGATGAGTCCAAAGAGGTGGACTCCCCGTTCCACGCAATGACAGTGCATTATGAACAGAATTGGCGGCACCTCTTTTGTTTGATTCCAGTGCATTTGTTAGATATTTTGGGGGTGCACATCATCTATAGCTAATGTCTCGGTGAGCTGAACAAGCGCATGGCAATGTCCTATAGTGAAGCAGCCCTTCTGATGCACTTACTTAATCTGGCTAAACTTCTGGTGTGCTGAAAAAGTCCACGATACTATCGCCGTTCAGCAGTCCCTTTGAAGCATTCGTATGGCAGTTGCGGTTATCACATTGGTTTTCCGTATTTTTCACATGCAAACATTGCGAAAGAAATGGAGCCTATTTAACTATACGGGTGGTGTCGTTTGCTCTTATTCTCCGGTGTACATAAAAGAGAAATTTATAGTCAATCGTTTTTATCTGAAAATAACTTGATTAAAAAGTAGCTGAAAAAGTGCTTTGGGTTTAACATAGTTAACTAAACAGACGTGCAGAAGCATGCGCTTTACCAGGTTGGTTCTTGGTTGTGCTTTGCTGGTTTGCAGGCACATCTGGAGACGATAGCAGTTCGATAGTAGTATTAATTGATGAAGATGATGATGTTGAATGCACAGTGCGAGTGTGTGTTGCAGTTTAACCCGATGCGTAATCGGCTGAGGCGATAGCATATACTATAGCGCTCTCGTGCAGCGGCCAGGGAAGCTTATCTGTTCGCGCCACCGCTGGCTCGAATCTCAGTCACGACAATATTCGGTTTCTTTATTTATTTATGGCTTGGGCAAGGTAACCCTCAATGTCAAGCTTCACACAAACGCAGGGAGCCGAATTGACCTCGTGAAAGGGAATTTTCGCATACACAAATCAAAACAGGCTACATGTGGAACCAGAACGAAAGAACTCTGTATTCTGCCTACGGTGCCCCTTATTTTCCTTCCCTTGTCTCCTCAACAGCGAGGGCCAAGGTTCCGGCAGTCTTCTTGCCATAGGTAGCCTAATAGGGTTCTCGCACTGCTTCCGCCCTCACTGTTGTATCAGTAATACAGGACTTACTATACGTCCGCCGCTATGGACGAGGGTGGCGCTGGTGAACACTCACAAAGTTTGTGATGATGATGAATTTTTATGGTGCAAGGGCGTCTGCACACAACCCACCCCACAAACCCCACACCTCATGCACGCGAGGCGGATGCGCCGACCACTAGGCCACCGCTGCGGTCCCTCTCAAAGTTAGGCTGTACGCAAAACAAGCACACTCTAAAGTAGAATGAAAAGCGTCTGCCACAGTTGCTATTGGTTGAGAACAGTAGCGAAATGCGGACGTCGTCAGTATGGTTTTCACCTGGAGCATTTGGTGGTTTTTCTTCGCCTTCTTTAAAAAATATCCGTCAGATAAAAAATAAAAAACAATAGTAACTTCCCATCTACCAAAGCCACAAAAAATAAAGGACATCCGCTTATACTTTGTTGGTTTCAATGAATGTTGGCTTCCTTCATATGTTCATCTTACGCGTACATGAGTTACCTTCCAGAGATTGCAGAATGTGCAGGTTGTTCAGTATTAGGGTTTCGAATTAGAAACAATTAGAACAAGAGCAGTACACAAAAGCTAATTTTTGTTCCAAATGAGTTATGCGGCCAGGAGGGCACTGAGTGCGAAAAATTGTCATTGTAACCGGAGTATTAAACTAAAATTTATTCATAAACTTTTTATCTGCTGCAGTTGCGTTGACGTTTATATTGAAAACTGAGGCACTGATATTCAAAGCCTATTCTATTATGAATGATGTTAGTAAAGCACCATTGTCCTGAGATATAGAAGTCTAAAATTTCAGCGTAAAACGAGTAATTACGGACGCGAAACCGCGGCACTCATCATGAGGATCCTTCCAGGTGCGACGCAACTGTTGCTTGTGGCCCTCCGCCTGGTAGGGACGTGGAGTTGCAGGCGACGTTGATAACCTTTCGTTCTTGGCTAGTGTAACCGACGAATCACTGTGCCGGTGGTGCTGGGCCAGCGATATTTTTTAATTATTTATTTTAGAGTGGTCGATAAGCCGTGGAGCCACTTTGGATCGCATGCGGTCATGCGGAGCGATACCACACTCCTGGACAGGAGCAAAAATTTATTACCGTCGCCTGTAACAGCAGATTTTGCCAGGTGACACAAGAACTGCTTGACATGAGAGAGCACTTCATGTCGAGCTTTGCTGTCTTGCATGCGTAATTAGGCGGATAGGGTTGAAAATTTAGATTCTTACCTGAGGGCACAGGTAGCGTGTCGAATACTCTACAAAATAAAGTTGTTTTCAAATGTCAATGTCTCGAAGTTCTGAACATAAACGTCCACGATATATGTTGTGACTAAAGAGGTATTTAACACATTTCTGTTCGTTCCTGGGCTTAAATTGACAACTTTGGGCACTTTGGCATCGTCTGCCGGCATAACCCATTTACAGAAACGACTTGTGTTTAGAAGGGTAGCTCGTTTCTGCGTATTTTCCGTGTAATTCGGCTCTATATTATGATAATTCCACGTGCAGACTGATATCCAATATATCAATTGAGTAATGGTGACGTTATCTTGCAGCTGTGACAGTTTACTGCACCGGGCATTCGATCCCCTTATTTCATCGCAGACATCATCACACTCCTCATTGCCAGCAGCAGATAGTATTAGTAGCTGGGGAAAATAATTCTTTTTACTGATATCCACTTAGCTGTCTTCTGCGTAAGTTGCGGACACACTTTCACTGCATACTTCCTATTTCCTCTCCTAATTCCGAATTCCTTTATGCAGACCTCGGTTAAAATCCTTTGGCGTTGTCTACGTTGCCAAAAGAGACCACTGATTACATGTTCTGGTAATTATATACCTTGCGCAAGTCACTTTCTTGACCTAATTGGACCAGGAATATAAGCTGGCGCTTTTTTGCTACTGAGTATTCTACTTTGGTTACGAACAATCATCATTGTGTTTTTAATCGTCGCTGCATTCTCCTTCGTATACATCAGACTGTTCCGTTATCCATCACGTTTCGGTCCGTTTGGTGGGTATTGGCAATATACATCGGTCAGCACAATCACCTCTAAACATATTCCTGAGCATCAGTACGCAATATAACAGCGCTGGCAGAATCAGTAGAATATTCACTCGTTCAAATTATTATTCTCATCCGAATGGCTCCTATATATATGGTGCATGTGTTCCCCCAGAATGCCACTTGGCCTGAGCTCATACTAAATTGAAAACGCGTTGTGGGACCAATTCAATCATTTAGATTTGCAAAAAGAGTTCAAAAACTAGACAGCCAAAAGACAAGATTAGACTGGCCAATTTGCGCACCTTTATCGCTGAGAACTAAATGTGCAAAGACTCCCGACAATCCCTAGAGCTCAATTAAAGTGGCGAGGTTAAAAAATAGCAACTGTCTGATTACGTGAGCTGCGAAATGGCGAAGCGGCATGTGCTTTTCACGGAAACGCCGGTAATTAGAGTTCAATGTAACTCAATATTTTTCCTTTTCTGATGGCTGGTCAAGCAATGCATGCTTGATAGAAAATATTGGTCTGTTTCTAGCCTCCTGTAATGCTGTAGTCGGTTACTTGCGCAAATCAATTATACACATCACTGTCGGTTGTTCAGTCTCATTAACACGGGAGCGCATAACATAAAAAAAAGCTGCAGGCCAAAGCTTCCGTCTTGACCCAGCATCGGCAAGTGCTTATCACTTTTGTAAATTGCTGTTCAGGCCCTGCGTCGAGATGCGGATATAAAAGGTGATTGCTTTTCCTGTGTTGCCACTTTTCCTGCGTTGCCAGTATAACTGCTCAGATTTATGAGCGAAGAGGTTGCTTAACGTGTGGAATTGGCCGCTATCCCGAATGCTACATATGCAAGTGTTCCTGAACAAGTCGCTTCCCTGTATGGACATTAAGTGAGAGCAGGGGTTTTACGCGCGGTAAACTGACTGCCTAAATGGCGATATTAGGAATGTTCAGACCGCCATCGCCACTCTGTATAAGTTTTCCTTTTAAGCAATAAATACCTCATATGAGTAGCGCAGTGAACAAAACATTATTTCTCAAAATGATTGGGGCAAATTGAATGTTTTAGCCTCGCGTGGTTTTCGGCGCTTCGTTACGACGCAACATTAGAAGAGCTGCAGTATAGTTGTTGTGCGAAGAAACACATAAGCAAACGAGGTTGTGCGTTTGGCTGAAGTGTGACCCGTAATTGTAGCCTGACTTTGTACACGGGCGGCTTTAGTAAATAAAAAAAGATACCATTTACTTGTGAGAAGGTCAATGGTGGAGCGAGAAGACCACAACATAGAATAGGCCTGGACTTCTGCACAGCTTCCAGCTCTCGCAGAGTACTGCCGATGACCATGTTTTCGACTGAATTACGCAGGTGCAATTATTTCAGCTGCAGTGTGCCAACTGTAGCCGTTTCCGCTACTGGCATGCGCCAAGCATACGCTTCGCCTGATGATGACGAAGCTGGTCTCTCAGCTGGTGCTGGCTACGCCCTACACTGCACTGCAAGATACGTCCGAGCAACTCAGTTTTTTCTTATTATTCGATGACTTGCTGTGTGGAATAAGAACGTGTGTTGTGTTTTCTTGGGTTTATTGGCGCATACGAATTTCAGGCTATCATGCGCCAAATTCAAGGTAGGAATAAGAACAGGATGTCGGTAAGCTAGAGTAGGTCGTGGAGCCTGTTCTATTCCTGGAAGCTTGACAGGCTCCGGCTCTTAGCATTGTCTGCAAGCTGCAAGGACAGTTCTTCCTCCCTTGCAGCCATAAGACCAACTTCCAAAAAATGTTTTCTTCTTGAGCCCTATGTTCCTTGGCAAGTCCACAAAAGCCTGGTGAAAACCCACCGGAGCGGCTGGCGTGGAACACTTGAGACATGTGCTGCGCACTCCATCTTCTTGAGAACCCCATGTGCTTATTATCATCGAGGTAAGGGTGGCCCCAGCCCTTATTCTTCTATGTAATACGTCCTCCAATCTCCTTAAGTTATGAGGGAGGAGGAGTGCGCGGGGGAATCAAAGCACACTTCTTAGACAGGACGGCATGATGGGAAGAGCGGAGCGGAGAACGAAAGGGAGGCTAGTTGGCAACGAATTCGTATTTGGGGTTTGATTTGTAAAGACGTCTGTTTTCCTCTGGTAAAGATTCTGAGCATCTTGTGTCTACTGTATCTGTATGTGTTTATTTATTTTCCTATTCAGAGCATGCATCTCCTGAATGATGTTTAATGCCATTGTAGCTCATTTGAGTTGTTTAATAGCCGCTTAGGAGTCCGTGTAGAGCGTACAGACGGAATGTTTCTATAGACTCCACTGCATCACGATTAGAGTAATGATCCATCACAAGTGGAGCCGTGCGGTCGGAGGCGTAGTCCGGATGTATGAATAAATCGGAATGTGTAGCGCTTGTAGAAGCTTTTCTCTCGCCCTTTCTATGACCGATGCGCCCGATAAGCTATACCCGTTCCCAGATTTATATCCACCACGGTTCGATTTGTGAGCTTTAATTTGGAAAACAATTAAGGGGTCACTTTGTTGACCTACTGTGCGGCTAGGCGAAAGCATTTAGCGTAGTGTTGCTGCTTGTGTCACTGATGTGTGGTTAAGATGTTATTTAAGTACGCAATTTTTGTGAACCTTAAATGCGGCAGTGCCTCTGGTGAGGTGATGGACACAACTCCTCCGTCGCCACTGCTGCAGCGGCGGCAAAGCTCTCTCGAGTTCAAGAAAAGAGATAAAGGCTCTATAACAGGACCGAAAGACCCACCAACCTAGATTTTAAACCTTATCCCAACTAGTCTGCAATCATAGCATTTCTGGTTCACTGGAACTGTCGGGCACGTTTAAAAAACTACACTGACGTAACAGATATTTTAACTTCATTCTCTCCGGTACCACTCTGCCTCTAGGAGACTAACCTAGGACAACAGAAAAAAATGGTCTTAAAAAGTACCACGTCTTTTGCTGCTACTGAGGGAACTCAAGCAGGCTCTCTGGAGGTGCCGCATTGTGGTCCAGGGTGGCGTTGGAACTCAAAAAATCGACCTTAAGACCTCCTATGAAGTGGTTGCTGTTACCGTTCTTATTTTTAAAACCTTAACAATGTGCTCCATAAGCACTGAACCTCACTTGCCCGTCACACTTCACATGTGCTCCATATACACTGAACCTCACTTGCCCGTCACACTTCACGATTTAGAAACACTTGTAATACAACCACCGGAGCCATATGTTTAAATTGGGGATTAAAATACTCCCTTCTCGTTTTGGGGAAGTGAACAAACGAATGTCAGAGGCCAGATTCTATATTTTATACTCTGCAGCAAGTCTGCCTCTTGAACATGGTCAAACACACTTATTGTTCTCCAAACAGTGGGAAAATGAGGTGCCTAGATTCATCTTTTTGGTCACCTTGTGTTTTTAAACGATTTGAATCAGATGTGACTGACAACCTATATGACAGCGATCACCTTCCTGTATTAATCAGTTTAACATCCCCACCGGAAACCACCTCAAAAAAGCTACGACGTTGGAAGCTTCATTGATCAGACTGGAAACTTATTACGGCAGTAGCCCCTTTAGAAAAATGTATAGAAAATCTGAGCATTTATCAAAAAATGAGAAGTTCGCGAATTGCATCAGAACATCCGCACATTTAGCTATTCCTCAGCCTTCAGGAGTGGTGCGACCAAACCACAAAGTGTGGTGGACAAAGGACTACAAGGAAGCAAAAAAACTACGAAATAGAGCTTGGGGTAAAATTTGTAGGTACATAACGCAAGAGAACCTCGTACATTTTAAAAAAGGTAAGAGCCAAATCTCGTTACAACCATCTCAGTGCAGAGAAAACCTAACCAAAGTTATGTTTCTTCTGTAAACAGTCAACTGACATGAAAAAAAAAATGTGGGAGGAGGTTCGATTATTAAATGGCACCTTCTCACCGTTCACAATTCTCTTCTGACAACACCTGGCACACAAACAGGTATAAAGGAACAGGCAGACATTTTATTTATTTATTTATTTCAAGACACTGCAGGCCAGCATTGGTCCAAGCAGGAGGGGAAGAAAAAAGACAAATCACAACACCGCGTGAAAAAATTCATGCCACAAATCAAAAATGAAACTCTAAAAAGGATGAACATAGCAAAGACAAAATGGAAATTCATGTTGAAAATTGAAAATCGGAGAGTCACTTCCGTATTAGTGAAGCAGGAAAGTTTTTAGCGCCTGTTCCACGTTCGGAGAGTTAAAGATTGATTAATGGAGTGCGTTCCATTCTGATATTGTTTGAGGGAAGAAACTGTGCTGAAACGCTTTTGTTTTAGCGAAAAGAGTCTGTAAAGAGTGCTCCCGACTGTGGCGGGTTCTTCGAGTAGGGGAATGCCTGAGGAATGAAGGGAGAGAAATGCAAAGCTTACATGCGATAATTTTATGAAGGAAAGAAATACGGCTAAGTTTTCTGCGCGTACGGAGAAACTAAATGTTATTGGCTTTCATGAGCTGTGTTAGGGAGTCAGACCTTCTATATTTATGAAAAACGAAACCTAGTGCCTTCTTCTGGATGGGATCAAGTTTATAGACATCTTTCTTGATATGCGGGTCCCAAATTTCAGAAGAATATTCATGTTTGGAACTGACAAAAGTTCTGTGAGCCAATAGCTTAATATTGCTAGGAGTATGTTTTAATTTACTTCTCAAGAAACAAAGCTTAGAGAAAGCGGCTGAATAGACCTCAGAAATCTCGGTTCCCTAGGTTAATCGGCTGTTAAGATTAATTCCTGGATATTTATATTGAGAGGACTCTCTAACATGGATGTGGTGAAGGCAACATTGGTAACTACTAACTTTTTTATCGTAACTCGGAGAAGTACACTCTTATCAATGTTTAAATCCATGTTCCATTCTTCACACCAGGGACATATTTTGAGCAAAGATTTTTGAAGTAATTGGTAACCTCCAATTGACGCTATTTTTTATATACAACGCAGTCATCTGTGAACAATCTTATTGACAAAGGCGGAGGAATGGTATCTATTAAATCATTTATATATATTAAAAATAGCAAAGGTCCTAACACACTACCCTATGGAACACCAGAAGTAACAGGAAGGGATTCAGAAAGAGTACCATTCACATCAACACACTGAGTTCTACCGGTTAAATGTGGTGTGACACTTTGCTGCAGTTTCCAGTTCGTCTAACTATACGCAGTTATTCCTAACATACAAAATAATAGCCGAAAACAAGAACTTCCAACAAGTTTAGGGGCAAGCCAAGAATACACAGATTTAATTATTCTCAAAGAAATAAATAGAGTACGCAAGCAGCACGCCCATATTGGCCTGGAACTGACCGAGTACCGGAGGAAATCGGCTGCAATAAAGGCCTATAATGGCATCAGAATGGCGCGCTACTCGATCCATTGTTTGAGCCAATGCAACCAACTGGCTTTCCAATCAGCAGCCATTAATGGCATACAAGGTTATTGATTGGTCTGGAAGGCATTCCTTGGCTATTCAATATTAGGTATCCAAGATTCCTCATTGGCGTATCTATTATAGGCAGCCGGCCCACCTCAGCGGCTACGCAATAATTCCCACTCAAGCTTATCCACTGGCTTTTTGTCACAGGCATGCAGCAACACTCGCTGGTTATCCAGTATATCCCACCCAAGCTACCGAATATTTCCAAACTTAGTTCACCCGCTGGTTGTTATGCATCCTAGGCACACTCACTAGTAGTCCCATTAGTCGTTTCCCAACAGTGCTTACTATGCATTCTCTGCTTCGCAGTGCCAAATCCATCTATGACGAATGTTTCATTTTGGCACCCATTGTCAATTCAATGAGTTTGTAAATGCCACATCTAATGTTACATGCATTTAAAATGAGTAAACAAACAATTAAGCTGAATGTTTGGGCATTTAATAAAAAACATAACAAAGAGCCGCAGGTCTAGGCGGGTAGTGGAGGCTGCGCGGAAGCGATTAATTAGTGCTGTAGGCTTTCATCAGGGCTCGACCGCCCCGTCAAAGGCTCCGCTGCTGCAGCAGGCCGCGGGTTCAAGAAAGCGGCTGCATTGAAAGCAGGGCCAGGTGCTATCCCGGCCAGCAAGCACCTCTGCCATGCGCGTTTTGCGGCCGCCTATCGCGGTGACGAGCTGCTGACAGTCACCTTCCGATGTACGCCAGGACAACCTGTACAGCTGTTTTCTCCTTTTCGGTGATGGCATCTGCACATGCAAACAGCAAAAGAAAACATCATTTGGCAAAATGCATTTTGGACAATAGTAGCCTTGTTAGCTAGTATATGAAGTAAGGATTAAAACCAAAATATATCATCTGTAGCCCCTCCGCAGAGCCTTGTCAAAATAAAGGCTTTCTTCTGAACTTTATCTGGTCGGGAAAGCCCATAATATCCATCACATCACTGGCCGCAACCTCTGACAGCTTGCGAGCCTCTAGCAGGACGAGCTGTCGGCGCTGAAAACAAGAAGCAAATAATTGTGGATGGCAATTTGTAATCACAAGAATACAATGTCTTTTGCGACAAAACAAACTGCTCGGCTTGTTGGTCATGCATGTTAAGTCTTACAGTGCAAAAAGGAAAAGGAACAAGCCTGAAGAAGCACGGCGATCCTTGTCCTTTTTTCCGAAAACATGATATCTGCGTGTCTCGAACCTGTTTCAACGAGCAGCCGCTTCTACCACAACCGAAGGACCGCATCCCCACAGAGAAACACCCGCATGTAACTTCCAGAATGTCATGCTCCATGTGCACAGACTCATTCACCAGCAGGACAGAAGGCCTCGATCAGGGAATCAGGCAGCACAGGAAGTACGTGCGCGCAGTGAATTCAGAAGGCAATACCACAGCTGAGAACTGTGAGCGCATCAACCACAGAATCTTCTTCGGAGAGGAGCGTCTTATTTGGCCGAAAAGCGTAACCCTTTCAAGAGGAGTCACATTGACAAAGGCGACGGAATGAAGCTCTGGAAAAACTCCGCTCCGTGTACGTTAATAGATTTCGCCATGTGTTAACGGAACGAAAGCGAAGATGTTCTGTCCCGCTACTGATTCGCATTTCAGTCACCCTTCAAGTAGAGACCGAGTTGGTCTGGAAATATTCTGTTCAAAATAAATTATTGGTTGTGTCAATATTTCAACTTTTGTTTCCTTTAAGAATTCTGCTTCAACTATACAATTGAACAAAATATTTGGTCAAGACATGATCCGCAGCGACGATGCTACTTCGAGAGAACATCGCGTATGACGTATAGCTCACAAATTATGTGCAACGTCCGCCGGTAAGCAATGATCCATTGGTTTGCTGTCATTAAAAATATGAATGGGAAAAGGAGCGAAATCTCAAGCGGACACAAGAGCCCATGAGAGCTGTATCCCATCTAAAGCGAAATACCACACCCGAGGAAGGATTTCTTGAATGATATGTAACGTCCGCCGGGGCGCAATGACCCATCAATTGCTGGTATTAAACAAAATCATGTGCGTAGTCAGCGATAGAATATAGGGCTGAAAATTTCACCTATACAGAGTGTTTCACTTCACCTTCTGTAATTTCTTTTAAATAGGCTTTTTGAGTTAGAAGAGCGCTTTTTCGGCATGACGTTGACAGTGGTGTAATGCTTTAGATTACAGTTAAAACGTGCTAATTGCCGTGCTGCTTAACTAATTGTGAGTAGTTAAGTTTTCCACTATTACTGTTAAGCTTCGCAATTACCGAGAGGCGTGTTGCCCATTTAGCCTCCATATCAGACTTTGAATTTCGAAAACACGGTTACCCTGGGTGCTCCGGCCCAACAAATTTTGGCAACATTGCGCCAAATTACGTGCGCTTTCGAGAAGCTTCTAGGCAAAGCAACTTCTGCAGCCAAATTGGCAAACAACCAAAATTTGTCGGGGCCACAGCGCCGAGGGTAACCACACTTTCAAAAGTAAAAACTGATTTGTATATTACTTGCGTTGGGTTAGCGCCTCTCAATAATGAAGGAGCCTGACAGTAATCAGAAAAAGTTAAATATTCCATATTTGTTAACCAACCCGCTAGTTAGGACTTCTTAGCTGTGTTCTGATGTCCTACATGTCTGACAATGCTATGCCGGAAAAAGCGCTCTTTTGGCTCAAGAAGCCTGTTTTAAAAATTGCTGAAAGCGTTACGTGAGCTAACTCATAACGGGGTGTATGCTGCAGATTGCGGGTCGCGAGTTTATGTACGTGCGACCAAATACCTACAAAAATTAAAAGAAATATACAAGAAGCGTGCTCGCGTATCAACCAGACGGCCGCAAATGGTTGGCAATACCCATGGAAAAGATATCAACTGCAGAAGGGAAAATCCGGGTCCGAAGGGTTGTGTGCTCCGGCAGTCAGCCAAAATAGAGGTTGCAGGGGGGCGCGGCAAGCCGTGAGAAACAGGCATAAGGCGGACAGAAACTAAAGCCTCAAAAAGCTCGCAAGGTCAAGAGAAAAGAATTTCGTCCTATCGGACGATGGGGTAAATGTGCCCGCAATGTGTCACAATGTGTCCGCAGTGAAGCAGAAGCTATTGACATGGCGCAACACGTCGCTTACAGACTTGTTTTTCTAACGAGCGATCGAGGACATCACGCATCTGGGAGTTGTCAGTCTCCTGATATCATCGTGATTATAGTTCCTTTGCAAATAACTTGTGAGATAAGCTGTAACTGTAGAAACGAAGTTGAAGCTTTTAGGCGGAACAGTAGAAAATGAACTTGGCTCTGTTTCTCCGTAAACAGAAACTTTTTCGAATAATTGGCACGTAAGAAAAAGTGCCTAGCTTTCGGGAAACGTGATCGAAAATAGACTATTGACTTCAGCAATTAACTCGCAGAGAAGTGTAAATGATAAACCTCGCCAACATACATAGTTCTCATAGATTGCAAAACGCTATTTGATACTCCGAACACATTGGCACCCATAAAATGAATGCGTAACCAGAGCGTAGAAAAGCATATGTAAACGCTCTAAGTTATCCATAGAGAGTTCGCCGCAACCATTGTACTGCACATGAAGAGTGATAAAACAATTTACAGTGAGGGAGTTCACGCAAACTGAGCTTCCTGAGTGTATTTCGCGGCGATTTAAAGGTATATTTTGAGGTTTGTATCGGGAAGAGTTTGGGGAAAAAGTTAATGCAGAGCAACACGGTACCCTCCTATCTGCATGTTACGCCGCCCTGTTAAGTAATTTGGGCGAATTATTGCTGCGAAAGATTGCTGAACCATAGTAGAACACGAAGTGCGAATATTTTGCCCCATGTTGAAATGTGCTTTGCTTAGTAGATTTGTTTTTATCGTTACAGGATATCAAAAGAATCATCGAAAGAATAAAAAAATGCAGCGTCATCTCGCGGTTGCGGTTATTCTCCTCCTATGCATTCACAGCCTGACGCCAAGGTATGTAGCCGAGATGTTGCGAACATGATTCCGGCAGCGCGAATTTAGCGAGGGCTGCGTGATTTGAAGCTTACCCACTACAGGGAGGGGGGGGGGGGGTAGAATAATGCGCTATACACGGCTCCACGGAACACTTATCGCGGGTAGCCATATTGCTTACTGGACTAATGTGTGCATATGCCGTCGGCACATAGAAACAACGGCGCGAACACTCGTACGTGCGGTCGGGAGATTGTAATAAGCTCATGTTGTGTCTCAACAGCGTAAAAATTTGAGGGGGTGCAAAAAGCCTTCAATACATCGCTCGAGGGACTGCTGGAGCACGTAAACTGAAAGCGACGACTTAAAAAAGTGCACTGTTAGAGGAAACGCTTATTATGCATCCTGCCAATACATACGGGAGGAACGTTTGTAAATCACCACCAACCCGAGCTCAAAAAGTAGAGAGATACTGTAAGAAAATTCAAGTTAACAACTGAATGCAACGGAAGAACCAAAACTTGTTAAAACAGGTTGGTACAAAAAAGATACGTCTGGTATCGTTTAGGATAGCACAAGAAATAACAGAACGTAAAAACATCAAAGGTAGGGGCAGAAATGTACCGGCATTTATCACTCTCTCCAGGATAAAAGGCTATGACACCTTTTCTGTGTGTTAATAAGCTTTTTGCAAAGACGATGGTTCATTTCGGTTGCAATATTTGTTGGCAATGTGTTTCATTCATTTACTGCCAACGCCAGCTTCGAGTATGCATATTAAACTCTGCGAACGAAAATCGGGCGGCGTTTCATGCGCATGACCGAGGCTAGCCAGGCTCTGAGGTGGAGGGGAGATTTGATTCAAGGAGGATGTGTGGGTGCTATGGTATAACGCGTCTTGGGATAAAAACAGGACAAATCTACGCGTTGCAATAGGTATTAGATTCAAGGTGTGCTTCAGTGTTGCACGCTGTGACGGCGTAAGATGACAGAGCCAACCTGGCTGCTTTATTCTCACTGTCTCGACAGCATATCTAAGATTTCCCTGCGAAGGACGCCATGTAATAGAGTAGAATTTATATACGCAGCCAAACCCTGAGAATGCGAATTAACATACTCCACCAATAAATCACCAAACATTACCAAAGTAATCTTCAACCGTCTATCAAAGGACCAGCAGTTCACAATAGTTGGCGAGGCTGTGAAAGTGGTAAAGGAATATGTATACTTAGGGCAGGTAGTGACCGCTGATCCGGATTATGAGAGGGAAATAACTAGAAGAATAAGAATGGGGTGGAGCGCATATGGTAGGTTCTCTCAGATCATGAATGGAAGTTCACCAGTATCCACGACAGAAAAGTGAAGAACAGCTGTATCTTACCGGTACTCACATACGGGCCTGAAACGCGGTGGTGAACGCAAAGGGCTCAGATCAAATTAAGAACAACACAGCGAGCTATGGAAAGAAAAAAATTATAGGTGCAACGTTAAGGGCCCGGAATCGGCCAGAGTAAGTGAGACAACAAACGCGGGTTAATGACATCGTACTCAAAATAAAGAGGAAGAAATGGGCTTAAGCAAAGCATGTAATGCGATAGCTAGAGAACCGCTTGTCCTTAAGTGTAACGGAGTGGATTCCAAGAGAAGGCAGGCGTAGCAGGGGGCGGCAGAAATTTAGGTGGGTGGATGAGATTAAGAAGTTTGCGGGCCTAGAGTTGGCGCAGCTGGCAAAGGAGAGGGTTAATTGGAGAGACATCGGAAAGGCCTTTGCCCTGGACTGGGCGTTGTGAGGCTAATGATGTAGATAAG
The DNA here is from genome assembly GCA_030143305.2 of Amblyomma americanum. Lineage (NCBI taxonomy): Eukaryota > Metazoa > Arthropoda > Arachnida > Ixodida > Ixodidae > Amblyomma > Amblyomma americanum. The sequence goes on along the minus strand of JARKHS020009248.1, from coordinate 67,404 downwards.
GGCGATGCTGGTGATGATGATGAGAAATAAATGCTAGCAATGAACACTGAACGAAAGAATTAAACCTCTCCGGCGAACGAGCGCTTCATAATATTTTTAAGGCTGGTGCATGGCGGGCACAGGCAGACAGGTGATTAGTCCACAGCACACATTTTCTAACCTTTTTAATCTGATATAATGTCCTAAAAAAGTGTTCTGTGCATGTCAGAGGCAAATAATTTTATTCCAGCAAGAAGGGTTGCCTGGATCACAGTGTCCTTCCGCAACCTGTCACAACTATAGTCAACATGAAACAGCGGTGAAGAGCGTAATAGAGATGACAAAATCATAAAACATCATCCCGATAAAAAAAATCACAAGAATAGCAGTTTTACAGACAGCCCCACAAAAACGAAATGGTGGAGAAAGAGCAAATGATTACTATTTTAAATAATCTCGGATTAGATCTGAACACATTTTCTTATTATTATAATCTATGATAAGAAAAGCACGAAACAAACCCTACCAATTGGCTCTTTTTTTAATGCGCTATATCTTGCCCTATTTTCAAGGGCATTGGCATTTTTCTTTGACGAAAGCATTATCTCGTTGGTACATATAACTGAAAATTTCGGTTTGGTTTTATAGATATTGATCCAAGTGCGCGGAAGTTCTGGCTTTCTAAGCAGGTCCATTTAGGATGATCTGATCTAAACATGTTGGTCGTTCCGTCTTAAGGTTACTTAAAAAAAGTGTCTAAACAGCTCAGTTAAAAAATTGGCGCCTGCCGGCGGAGGCAGCGGTAGCTGCTTCGTGCTGCCTCTTCGTACGCTTTCGCTGCAGCGCGGTGCTCTTAGCACCAAACTTGTCCGCGACCGAAGTTCCTGAAGCTGAAGGTTCACCCTTCACGCGTTGTCGTCGGAGGCACACTCGCTGCTGGGAGGTCTTCGTCGCCCGCCGTTCCTCGGTGTCTACCACTTCGATAGGCCCCTCGCACGGCGGCAGGCACAAGTGTGACTTGTGTGACCTTCGAGTGCGGCGAGCCTCCTTTTTATTTATTTTGCATTGGCTTTAAAGGTGCACTGAGGAGAAATTTAAGTTACCTTGTATCGATAGAATACCAGCTCCTGATCACAAAAACTTCACTCTTAATGAAGACAAAGCTCTAGTAAGGTAGAAAATAGCTAGAACCAAAATGCAGTTATCGCTGCCAAATGCCATTCTCGCAAGTAAAAGCCTGATCACGCCATAGTACGAGACGCCACATTGGAGGAATTTTCCTTACGCCTTTGAAGCACGAATATCTGAGGCTGACAAAGGAAGGTTGCGCGGTTCAATATTGAAGTAAGTTTTGTTTTGAAACCGATAGTGCACTTTTATCACACAAGGAAGTCAGACAAAAGACAACCTGCATGTTGGAAGCAAAGAAAACCGATGCTTGGTGGCGCCACAGGCGGCCTGGAGAGTTTCGGTTTGTTATCGCGTTTCGCATCTATGAGTTTTACGTGCCCCGTGGTTTTGTTTTTGGCGCGCCTCTATTTACAAGCGCTGAAAAGCAGACAAACTACAAGTGCCGCTTCAAGTGCTAGTTAACCTTTGAAGGAGCCTGTTAAGGCTGGTCAGATGATCGCCACGGCTGATGAAAAACTATGATGGCACGATGGTCGGTGACCGTACAAGAGAGTTAGCAGTATAAAAAGCGCTTGTATCGTCGTACGTTTGCCCGGCCAAACTTTCCCGGCTGTGCCAATCAACTTGAAACTACATAACGGAAATCGTTTATTAGGGATGGGAGACTTAAGATACAAGGCAGATAAGAAAAAAAAATTGCTGATGGCCTAGCTCTGTTAGGCCAGGGTATACGTAGCGAAAGCGCGCACACTTCCGCATCGGAAGAGTACATTCAGTTGATGCGCCTTTATTCATGGTTAAATCTTGAGCCGTTTGGCGGAGTGGCAGCGTCTCTGCCTCAAACACCAAAGACCCTGGTTCGATTCCGAGCCTCGGCACAGGTTTTTCGTTTTATTAAGAGAGGGGGGGGGGTAGCGCTGGTTAGCGGTTAAGCGCAGGCTCTGTTAAGGCGCGTTTATACTCCGGCGTAGCGCGCTGCACGGCGACGTCACGTCGGCCAAACCGAGACCCTCTATGCTCCAACTGCGCTTGAACGCCGACGCGTTCGGCGCACTCTGACCGCACTGGCAGAGACTCGAAGCACGTCTCTATTTCCAGCAGCACGTCTCTATCTCCAGCTGCCGCCGGCACGGCCAGACCAGTTCAGCTCCGCGGCGAGGCGCGCGTTGTGACGTCATGTGTCTCCTCGGAGCAACGCCACGGCGAAATCGCAAGTTTGCGGCCAGTGAAGCTTTCGCTTTAAAAGAGATTTCGAACCTGCAGAGACCGTGACTCCGATCTCGTTCAACTCGTTTGTTCACGGCGCCATTCAATACCTTCGGCAGTTGGAAGGAGTTGTTCTCTTCGAGCTGTTGGCTGATATAATCCATACACAGTACACATCTGAAGGTACATGCAAGTGGGCGAGAGAACCCGATCCAGTGGACCTTTTACCTCTGGAAACGTGCGGAACCCGTTGAAGCGTCGTGCATCAATATTACTTTCAAGCCGCGAACTTTAAACTCAAAGCCCTTGAGCACCCATTCGTTTTTTATGGCAAAGAATTAAAAAAAGATAGCCTGGCCCTTGCAATCAACCGTGAGAAACCTCCTCGACGCCGCCTGCTGCACCGTGCAACAGCGCCTTTCAAGGAATCACAATGTATTGTCCCCAATGCCTGGGCCAGCCTCTGGGCCAGCGACGCGCCGGCCTTGTCTTTGCCCCACGCGATTATCCGCACTGGGGTTATGATATTTAATTTCAATGGCTGCTCAATGAGGAAAGAGGAAATGACCCACCGACGCCTAACCTAAGCGTGCTTCCTCAAAAGTATCGCACGCTCTGTAAGGCTGAGTACGTCGCTGAAATCCAGACCGGAGTTTTTGCGAGAATTTCGTTCGCGGGTTCGGGAACGGGATCCATCGTAACGCTGGCAAGACGTTGGTGCAAACGTAAACGAAGCAACGGTAGCGACCCCTGATAGATGCCTTCATCGTGTGGCGGCGGTAGCTTTCATTTAGGCTGCTGCTAGATCTCACCGCTAGGACCAGAAATCACGGAGTCTGTGTTTTCATCACGTTTTACGTCACTCCATCCTAAGAGTGCGCCGAGTTTGAATAGGAGGGCGGGAAAAACTTTTTCAAATTCGAATCCAAGTTTCTTTGAAAGAAATGCATCATTCGCTCCCGGACAAGCGGCAACACAGCCATGAAATGCGGAACTATCAAATTTTCTTAGCAAAATAAAAAAATTGATAGAGTTCTCACTGTCCCTTTAAGCCTAGAAAATCTATGCTTGTGCAGGTGCTGTCCTATTTTCTTTTGTATTTTTATCTTCTTTCTCCAGAAGGGTTAAAAATGGTAATAAAAGTGCAGCTACTGCGCTACATATGCGCGCTGGTTTTTTGGTTTACCTTTTTTCCCGTGCTTTCCGCTGAGAGAATCTTGGATGGAATCTCTCATTCAGCACTTCGCTTACGAGATACTTTGGTTTGGGCTAGGTGGTTCATGATGTCAGGACTGCGATGATGTCAGGACTGCGCGAAAAAACAAGGACGAGAGAGGCACAAGAATAAAACAGATGCAGCCGCTCGGGAGAGAGAGAAACACAGAACCGATTTGACGGGCTCACGTGGCCGATCACCTTATTGGCATTGATAGTGATAGGCTAGAGGCGTCGCTGCGTTGACTTCCTCTTTCAGTCTCTCTGTTGGCAACAGCGTCCCTCCTTTTTCTCCGTCTACTACTTCTCTGTTTCTCCCATCGCCGCCCCTCCGCTCGATACTTCAGCTTTCTCTTCTGGCCCCTTCGACATGTGACCTTGGACGGGCTTCATCCACGCGATGGCAACGCACAGACGGAAGCAAAGCGCTTCAGACAGTTTTATGGCAAAATAAGACACGATTCGGATGAGCACCCTTGGCTACTTGGCCAAAGTAGACCTATTTCGAATTGAAGACTTCGGACTTGCTACATTTAAGACTACAACCATCACAAAAGTACTTGTTGCATAGCCTTCGGTCTACAAAAGTCCTTGTTGCATAGCCATCGGTCTCAAAGGTACAGGGAAATGTTTCTTTTAATCATTCATAAAGTTTAAAAAATGTTCTGAGCCATGCTTAGCCAAGTATTTACAGAATCTACAGAAAATAACGTCAGGGTCTTCTCGACCTTTTGCTGTTATTTTGTGTAGGCGATAAAATGCCAAGGTTGCTAAACTGCGTCTATTAATATTATATGTTTTGCTGCATGCAGGGTGGAAGGCTGCAACCCAAGCAACAGGCCAGCAAAAGATCCGAAACAAAAATGTGTCGCAGAAGTAAGTGCTGGCTCCGAATCATTCACAGATGCTTCAACGGTTATTGTGTGGTAAATTCCAACGATTCCACTAGTGATGTTCCATATGTTGAATTACACAGCAGTTAGGGGTTACGAAATAGTGAAAAGATCAGCTTGCGCTCGCTCAATCGCTCCAGGATGTGGTGCCTTGATAATTAGAATATTTATGGCCTGTCCTCCATGAATTTGTCCCCAATAGGCAACACAAAATTCTTTAATAGTGTCAGTATTGCTGATGACATTGACTTGCTCATTAACTGAAAGGAGGAAATGAGACGCACGATTGAAAAATCTGAACTAGCCTCAATCGTTTCGGAAGCGTGTAAATTTTTACGATGTGCAGTGAAAGATAGAAATGTGTCCGCGAAATGATATATCTAGACCAGGCAGTAACCGCGAACCCGGAACAAACGAATGAAATAACTACTACAGTGAACGGGGTGGAATGCATTTGAAAGGTACTCTGCATTATTAAATAACGTCTCATTTGTGTTGTGTGCTCCTGGAAGAAAGAATAACAACAGTTGTAACTGCGCAGTACTCCTCTGTGCGGCGGAACCTTGATGGCTAACGAAAAGGCTCGAAAATAAGTTGAGAGTTCTGCGAGCTACGGAAAGCAAAATAATAGGTGCAACGTTAAAAGAGAGAAAGAGACCAGAATTGGTCTGGGAAGAAATGCGAGTTCATGGTAACTAAAAATCGACGAAAGAATAGGTATCGGTAGTGCTTGTACAGCAAACATGAGGTAACGGTCTTTTATGCTAAAGGAGCGATTTGCAAGTGAAGTCAAGAGCAGCGTAGGTAGGAGAAAATCAGGTGGGTGCCCACAGCTTATAGAAAAAAGGGTTACCTTGACGGATATGGAAGGGTCCTTTGCTTTGCAGTGGAAGTGGCTAGGCTGATGATAATGGCAACGATTGGGGAAAATTTATGTAGCCCTTTAATGAATAATTAGCAGAAACAAGGCCAATTACGAAGACACCATTTTCACAGAAGCCTTATAAAATAGACAGCTGAAAAAAAAGAAAAGCAAGTGTAGACCCAAGTGGCTGCTCGAAAAAGTGCAGTGTGATTAGGTTAGTTTAAAATTCATGCTGAGCAGAGCAGATAATGATGCCTTATGCGTCTTGATGGTTGTGTATTTTGTACCAAAGACGATAATGCTTTTATTACCGTGGGCAGAAGAAACAAAAAAATTTACAAGCTGAGGGCTAAATGAAACAAATTTACAACATTCGATGTATTCCCAGATGCCCCAATTTTGAACGTTAGTGGTGGAAAAGACGTCAACTTTGACTATAGTTTCCTGAGCTAACAGAAATCCTCTCCGTGCTGAAGAAACGGCGACCAAGTCGCGAAAATCCCAATGTTTTATTTCGACCAATGCATTCTGACCTATAAAAACTCGTCTCTCTGTTGGAGCAACCTCCACCAAGTCGCAAGAAGCCGATTGTTTTATTTAGTTCAATGGCCCTCGAAGCGGAAGTGACAACTCTATATTACTTTGGTTTCTAATAAAAACAAAATTATGTGGCCCTTTCTCTCCATGCTGGGTTTATCTCGCAGAAAAAGACGCATTCATGTCTGCAATAATCGAATTTGAAAATTTCCCTGCCAACCGACTCAAAATTGTGACGTACGTATACTAAAGGGCACTCCGTAATCACCGTTTAGAATTGAATGGGGGTATCTCTTAGCATCAGAAATCTATATGTAAAACTTTCTGTTGGTACACCGCAGATCACTTGTCAAAACTGCGAGAGTGCCGACTCGTGTATTTAATTTTCAATATATCTAGCTTATCAAATCCCCGCGGCACTGATTTTTATTGACCTTGTCCTTTTGCCTCTGAACGCAGCCGCGCCTTTGAGAGGCAACGCCCATGCTCTTAATGCCTTATATCGCGGCTCTTGGAGCTGCTGCCATTAGCTGCTCCTATTCCATGGAATGTCATATTAGGAATCAGAGCATTTAGACCAGGTCGTCGTCCATTAATTATTTCTTGTTGTCAGAGAGACGTAGCTGCTGCGTTCTGAGGGCATCCAGAGAAGGAAGCAGCATGGTCACCTCACAAGTTCACACACTTGGGTTGAAGTGGTTTACACTCTTTGTGTTGATGGGCCTCCGAACCAATCTTGCGTCGGCTCGGACTGTGACAGCTCTTGGCCATAAGGGCAACCCTCTCACGCTTGAAGCATTGAAGATTAATAACAAAGTACTCTAGAACAGGATGACTTTTTAATTCCAAGTGCACCCTTTTCGGCACAGGCCGATCAACTCTGAACGTGAGAATCACAGTGTAAAAGGACAAGACTCCGCCGCTCCATCCTCTTAGCGCTGGAGCCTTGTCTGATGTTTAGCTGGTATCACTCCAGCGTCTCTCAAAAACGCTTGGAGTTGCCGATAACGGTAGTTAAGAGGTACCTTACGTATTTTCTTTACGTTTCTTGTGTATGGCTCAAGTATGAAGGGTGCGACCCCTAGGACCGCCAGATGTGATAGCAATAGCAGACGCTTGGCTGCAGCGAAGGAAGCAACACTAACAGAGAAGCTCCCGCCTTTGTCCAATCTCAATGATGTTATTTTCTTTTTTGGCGGCTTTCCGTATTTACGATGACACGCTTTTTAAAATTCCAGCCCTCCTTTGACAGGCAAAACACTAGGAATTCTTTCAGTACGTATCTTCTTGTATGTGACTAGTGTAAACGGTGCCTCGTCATAAATCCTAATCTTTGGCTCACTAAGCACGTAGTCAAATGCGCTATCGTACCTGTAGCTGTCCTGCAGACGGGGCTCCTAGCTTGCTCTCAAATTCTTCCTTGTCTTCATTCACATCTATTGTTATTGTTACTGAAGCTCGTGCACCTTCAAACTCCAGTAATCGGGGCTTGAAAACGTTAGGCGGAACCTGCGGTCCAACCGGCTCCTTGGTGCACCAAGGAGCGGCATTCATGGTGCTTTAGTTTCCGACGAGTTGAGTTCAGGGGACTAATCTCGGCCACCAACCACCGTTGTGGCAAAAGACACGCAAAAACATAAATAAGCACTTCGAACCTGGCATCCGTCGTACAGGATTCTCTCGGAAATGCTTCCTGTTCACACCAGGGCCAGTGAGCTCACGAAACGAACATCAACAATGCTCTTATTGAAGGGGTAAATATGTTTAAATACCTCCGTGTCATAAAGGCAACTAACTTAAAATGGGATCAGCAAATTGAATACACCATCAGCAAGGGGGTAAAACACTTGAAATGATTGAAAACATTCTACATAGCCGCACCTGAAACAAAACATATTGTACAACACTCTAGTCAGACCGCAGCTGTAATATGCCTCTTTTATTTGGAAACCGCATCAAGCTTAGCTAGTACAATTACTCGAATTATTACACAACCGTGAGGTTTGTTTTATAACAAACAACTACACTCGCAACAGAATTACACAGCTCCGAAACTGCTTGAATCCTCAAACACAGCAGCAACGACGACTCAGTTGTGTGCTTGAATAATTTTTTTGAAACTCTAATACATCACTACACATAACCGACTCGAACAGCTTCGCCCGCCTTCGCATATATTTCAACGTTTCAATCACCCTTACAAATATATATATATATATATATATATATATATATATATATATATATATATATATATATATATATATATATATATATATATATATATATATATATATATATACATACATATATATATATATACCGCATTCAAGGACTAACTTGTCAAAATTTGCACTTTGCTTCTAGGTAATAAAGTTGTTTGGAACGAGCTGCCAAGAAGCGTAATGTCTATTAATAATTATGTTGCTTTTTCGGCGGCTTCCTAATGTGCATAGGCCCGCCGTTTTGTGTTCCGTGTATTGTTTAAACGTATAGTAATGCGCCCCCCCCCACTTATGTAATACCCCTAGTGGGTCTTAGAGGGCATTCCAAAGACTAAATAAAAACAGAACAACAAAAATACGAAACATTGTTAGAGCGCCTGAGAACAGCGTTCGACCAGATGCACTTCTTCCTTAGTAGAAATAACAGTTAGGGGTTGGAATCAGCGAAAAAAGGTGAAAGGCCACAATGGCTCATTTGTTTTAGTGACGTTGGAGGTCATTTAAATTGAATTTGAACTGTTTCCGCCGAAATGCCGAGCCGAAATGGTTGAGTTGTTTAAAAATTCGTAACTGCTTTTTTTTCTTGCAGGTCTGTGGTTCAAAAGGAAAGTGCGGCACTGGTTGCAAGTGCATCGGCAACGATAATCCATGGTGTAACGGATACTGCACAAAAAACTAGAGCACGATAATAAATTAAAATCTTTTCGACTCTGCAATTAAATCTGCGAATTTTTGTTTTACTTAGCGGCTTCTTTTGCATGCAGACCGGAATTGCATTGCACCATCGTTTCGCGAAGGCGCACGCCTGCTACACGCCAACACCTGTTGAAATAAACATGTGGAGAACTGGTAGCGCGTAGCCATCAACGTTACGAGATCTAGACAAGCGGTACTCTACCATCGTTGCTGCCTGCTCCGCTGTGTGGGAGCGCCTTTGCACGTGTGTGAAGGCAAAGCGGTAAGCGTTCAGTTGCAATTGCTGTTGACGTCACTGTCAGGACATCTCTGTAGCCTGGAGATGTTGCAAATATAACATTTCTCGCATGTCGGTTACGCCTCAGCGGGAGACGTTGTCACCACGCAGCAAAGTAGCGCATTATATGGAAAACGTGTGCTGAAGCTAAAGGGGGAGCAGTTTGCTTGTGAACTCGAGCAAGAACTTCATGCAGGCAGTCAAAGACATAGCAGCACGGCATGCTTTCGGTAGCAGCCAGGCAGAGGGCAGTCGTGGAAAAGAAACCGCACGTTTTCGTACAACTACTTCAAAACCCCAAAACCTACACAGACTCGTGTAGATGGACCGAGAGGGGTGTCTAGGCGTTGTCCAGACTGTTAAGGCCACGCGTCACGCCCACCAACATCAAAGCTTGCAGGGCGCGCGTGGAACGAGCTTTGCACACGCAGAGGATCATTAGTCGCGCGGAAGAACTGCGGGTTGTGAGGGGGACCTGTGCGTTACCTGCGGCAGAAGGTTATCCATAAATAGCCTTCACCGTAAAAGATGTGCTCTACTTTTGCAAGCTAGAATAGAGTTGTCCTGCTTATATGTTGCTGCATGTCTGTCAGTCCGCCCACATGTAGATGGAGCCTTAGTAGGCTTAACCAGCTATGTGCTAAGTTTATGGTCTTGTTTCGCGAGAATGTAACACATGTGAAGGTAGGTCAAACGAGGAGAGAAAAGGCAGGGATGTTAACCAGAAATTTTTCCGGTTGGCTACCCTGCGCTACGGAAGGAAATGAGGGCTTTAAAAAGGGAAGGCAGTAGGAACGGGAAACACAGTCACAATCTGTCAATCGCGGCAGTCGTTCGTAAAAACGAAAACAGTGCCTTGTAAGCCTAGATGGCAGTCGACTGTTGTGGCCGCGGACCGAGGATCTTGTCCTCTGTGAAAGGGCGAGGATCGAGGCGGTCTAGAGCACAGGGCAGCTTACGTCTTTCGTTCACAAAGACAGGACACTCACACACGAGATGCCTCATTTTCTCTTGGCAGACTCAGTTTACAGAAGAACGACAGTCGGCCATCCAGATGCGGAAAGCATATTGATTTCTGAAGGCAACGCCGAGCTATAGACGGCAGAGTATTGTCGCTGTGCGACGCGCTATGGCACAAGGAAAATGGAGGTTCAATCCAGGGCCCAGTGCCCTGGGACGACGGTCGCAGAACTCTGTAGTGTCCCAGGTTTAACGTATGAGCCCCAGCCTCAAAGAATGAAGCCCACACGCTGCGACAGCTCTCATTGCCGGCATATTGACAGCGATCCCGTCGTTGTGGGCGAAACGGGCAGCTTCGTATTGCTGCTGATTTCCATTAATACCGCAGTGTCCAGGAAGCTACTTGAAAATTATATCACGTCCTTCCAATGTGGCGTCGTGGTACAGCTTGTGGATTTCCGCAATGTGTGACCCGTTCGAGTGACCGCGGCGTAGTGCAGCTTGCAGGCCTTGAAAGGCTGCTTTAGAGTCGGTGAAAATTGTCCAGTAATGTGGAGATTCCTGAGTGATGAACTGAACTGCAGCCCATAGGACAGCTAGTTCTGCACCAGTTGAAGAGTCGAGATAGGTAGTCCTCACCTTCATTAAGATATACCTGGCCGGTATCAGCACGGGCCCAGCACGGGCCCTGCGACACTGCGAACTCCGTTGGTCTGCGATTGGGGAGGACCGTTGGTCTAGTCGTAGACGGCTTGCGATCGAGTTCCGTCTGGTTGGCATTCATTCGCAGCGTCGGTGTGTTCGCTCAGCGACTGACCAATGGGGAGAGCCGAGACTGCGTGCGACCTGCGGTCACGTGGGAGCTATTGCCGCGGTGGAAGCAAAACTTTATTCTAATCAAAACATTGAAATAATGCCCCACATCTAAAAATACACTCGTCCTAACATTATCAACACATTTCTTGTAGCGTTTCTGTCGCGTTTGATCATGGATTGGCTATACAAATATCAAGCAACCTTGACTGTCCCTGCGACCGAATTCGATGCGGAGTTGCATGTGAAAGCACTGGCCGAAAATCGCACTGCGGCGCCACCGGCTAGGCCGACTGTTTTCGTTCTAGTTCCATGTGAAACGGGCCTTATACGAGCGGTTCCTTGGTGGCAGAATATGCACACTCCACTGACCACCGCCGACGTCGCCGTCCCGTCGTTGCACAACTCAAAATCAGCAAACGGACAGAACAAAAGTCGATGGCAGCAGCACCATAGCTATACAGTGAGTGAATACGTTTGAAATGCTTCGGAATGCGTTTGGAAATTGTTGTGAAGCACCTTAGAACCCAATTCATCAACGGCGGAGCCCGCGGCAGACGTCGCCGCGCGCGCCTCGACGGCGTCGACACGCACCTCCTTTAGTTTTTCCTGTACGAGAGCTCCCTCTGGCCGGCGCGATCTGCTGACAGCTTCGGTTTCATTGAGTTTTTTCTTCGTAACTATGCCTCTATCTCCGACTGCGCAGTCGGAAAATACTCGTTCTTTATCCAACACCACACATATACCAGAAGAAAAAGATTAATAAAGCGTCAAATTCTTGAACTCGCCCAAGCGCTGCCCAGGAGCTCAAACGAGTTTTAGCGCGTTCGAAATTGATAAACTATTATAAATTATAAAAGAACTCTTCTACCCAGTATAATGAATGGTGCAATGCTAACCAACACCAGCCAGTAGACTTTTAACACTGGATAAAGGAAAGGCCAATATAGCCAGGTTTCGAAAATGGCTTAGCCAATTCCGGCAATGGGTGGGAAAACTCTGGCTATCAAGGCCCATGATAGCCAGGCTTTGAAAATGGCTTAGCCAATTCTGGCAAAGAGTGGGAGAACTCTGGCTAGCATGGCATATGATAGCCAGGTTTCGAAAATGGCTTAGCCAATTCTGGCAAAGAGTCGGAGAACTCTGGCTAACATGGCCCATGATAGCCACGACTTATGTTGGCACAGCCAATATCAGATCCTCATTGGCAACTCTGGACCTACTTAGGGCCACGCTTTGCCAGTGGCTTTCTAATATTGGCCCGCTGTCATGTGCTACCTGCACTGCCGCAGTGCTTGTTCATACGCTGCTGCCTACAGCCGGGGAAAAACGGCGGCAAAGGTTGAGCGCAATAAGCATGTACAGTACTCACGGATTGAAATAGGACATTCGGAGCGCGTGGCCGTCGCTTCATGAAGCGCCGCCCGTAGACGCTCATGGAACCAAGGTGGTGCATTGTGGTATGGCGTGAGAGGGAGAACATCTACAAAGCAGAATTGTTCCTTCCAGTAGCCAATGAGCCGGCCTGTGGTTTACCACATGCCTGCGTGGCACTGCAAGGTTAGCGCTCCGAATGTCCTATTTCAATCCGTGAGTACTGTACGGCTATTCTTTCCGCTCGTGTGCCTAGTGGCAATCATTCTCATCGGCTGTTCGGGGCACCCAGGTAGCACAAGACAGTGGGACAAAATTTGCAAGCCATTGGCAAAGCTGATTGTGTGTATGTTGGGATATGTGTTGGTTTGTAGGCGTCTCCAGTCCCTGGATTGCCAGCGTGTGAGTTTAGGGTGGGGTGGCACCATTGTCTGCCTGGCGCGTCTTTGGCTGTCGAGAATATCTTGCGGCAGCGTGGGTGTGAGGTATTCATCCCGGGTCGATGTGTCCGCGGCTCGGAAAATTAGTCCTCGAGCCAGGCAGTCCGTCAGTTTGTTTCCCTGTACACCTTCGTGAGCTGGGCACCATGTGATGATGTGATCTTCTCGAAGGTTGGTTCTCAGTATGCCTAGGATGCTCCGAGGGAGGACGCTTCTTAGAAACAGTCGGCAAGCTTCTTGCGAATCCGTGAGAACACGTGCAGATTGCCTTTGCCCTCTGCCGCTCGTATGGCTAGTGCTATGACTGCCGCTTCGGCCATGGTCGTGGTCTTGGTGCGTATCGTAGCCGACGTGATTCCTAGGTTCCCTCAAGTGACGAGCGCAGCAAATGCTCTCAGCCTCAAGGGGTAGGGAGTTGCGTCTGTGTAGTGAGTGTTTTGGGCTTTGCGTAACCGTTCGAGTGCCACCGCTCTCTGTCGTCTGCACACGGCGTTAAACATGGGGTGTGTGTTCTAGGTATTTGGTCCACGTGTGTGCGCTCCCGGTCTTGTCTGGGTATTTGGTGCGTCTCCTCCCCGAAGAATTGGGGTGCCAAGGGGTAGTGAAGTCTCTGTATTAAAGCTCTACCTTGGGTTGTCGAGTTGAGCCTCTCTCTCTTCGCGATCAAGACTGCCGCGGCGTGTTGATCGTATGTATTGTGAATACCCAAAGTCTCTAGACGCTCTGTGCAGTGCAGTCAGAGAGGCCCCGTGCAGCTTTGTAGGCAGTGCGTATGAGTACGTTGGCCTGCTCTGCTTCACACCTGCGTGAAAGCTGGTATGGCAGATCGTACGTAATGCGACTGATGACGAAGGCTTGTACCTGTCTCCTAGTGTCGTCCTCCTTCTTGCCGTCCTTACTGCTGGCGATTCTTCTTATGAGTCTCGATACACTCCTGGCCGTGTGTTTGAGTTGGTTTAGTGTTGAGGATACGCTGCCCGTCTCCTGAATTAGCATGCCTAGCACCCTGACTTCCTGCACTTCTTTGGTCTGGCTTCCGTTGATCTCCAGATTGAGAATGGGGGAGTGCGTCTGCTTGGTGTTTCTAGGTCTAATTTGTATAAATTTTGATTTTTCCGGTGCTCATCTCATGCCTGCCCTCCTCGCGTGTTCGTCAATTGTGTTGATCGCTCTTTGTAGAGTGTCTTGTCTGTGCCCGTAGGACCCGTTCGTCGCCCAAAGGGTGTCGTCGTCCGCGTAGATGGCTGCTCAAAGTTCTGAGTCTTCCTGCAACGCAAGAGGCAATTTCCACATCGCTTTACTGAAAGGTAGTGGGGAGAGTATAGAGCCCTGAGGAATGCCCTTGTTGGCCATGTGAACCTTGTCCGATCTTAGGTGACCCAGCCCTATGGACGCCGTTCTGTCTTTGAGAAAACTGTGCACGTAACTGTAGATCCTCTCCCCACAGCCTACCTAATGTAGGCCGGTGAGTATGGCGTCATGTGATATGTTGTCAAAGGCCTTCTGCAGGTCCAACGCAAGCAGGATTCTGTTCATGCTTCTGGGTGGTGGGTTGAGCACTTCGTCCCGAAGGAGGATGAAGACGTCCTGCGTGGAAACCCCACGTCAGAAACCGTACATCGAATTTGGTAGAGGTTCGTTATCCTCTAAGTATCTCCCAATCCGTGTTTGTATGACATTTTCGAAAATTTTGCCAAGGCAGTAGGTTAACGAGATTGGTTGGAGGTCCTGTAACGATTTTGGTTTCCACGGCTTAGGTATTAAAATGATCTCAGCCTCTTTCCATTCATATGGTACGGACCCTCTTATCTTACAAACCCTGTAGTTGAAGAGCTGCGTTAGTTTCTCTAAAGCTTCGGCGCCCAGGTTTCTGATTATGGCGTTTGTTATACGATCCGGTCCGGGCGCCGTGTTTTCACATCAGACAGCGCTGCCGCGTATACTTCTGCAAGCGATGTCGGTTCGTCAAGGGTGGGGTTAGCCGGTCCCGTATAACTTTGTGTGGTGGTTGGGGCCACCCTTTCTCCCACGTACGTGTTTTGGAGCTCGTTCTGTAGCGCCTCGTCTGAGCCTGCGTAGTTGTTAGCTATGCGCCTCAGGGCGAGCGTCGTTTCTCTCCGCGTGGTTGCAGGGGTGGGCATACTTCGAAGGATTGCCCACGTTTTCGTGCTTCGCTGAGAGGGTCGCAGAAATTCCTCCAGTTCGTAGCGCACAGCTCTTGCGAGTATGCATTGGCTGCCTCCGTGAGTTGTGCTAGGCGCTCTCTAAGCTTTCGGTTGTGCCGCTGTTTGTTCTATCTTTTTGTAAGGCTTCTTGCTTCCCAAAGATGGCTCAGATGGTTGTAAACCAGTGGGTTTTTCTGTGTAGTTTCAAATTGTCTGGTGGCTTGTTCCGCTGCGTCCCGCAAATACCCCGTAAAATCTCGTATCGTATTGAGGTTCGGGGCCTCAGTTTCGCATTCCCTAAATTTATTCCAGTCGGTCAAACGTGCCGTGCTGATCGGATGTCTTACTTTTGCCGTTTGAATGGAGACACTGAGACTGTAATGGTCCCTCCCCAATGTCTCGTCTAGGTTAGTCCAAGTGACTCCTCGTTCATCGCTTACGAAAGAGAGGGCAGGGGCCGTATTTCTTGACACGCTATTTCTTAGTCTGGTGGGCGAGTCGGGCTGCGTGACGATGATCGGATCGTGAGTCTGAGTTGCCTTCAGTAGGCTGGTACCTTTGGCCGTGCCCCTTCTGCAACCCCGCTCTGTGTGCCAGGCGTTGAAATCCCCTAAAAATACTTCTCTATCTCCTCGTTTCGCGGTGTTCACGATGTGTAAGATAATTGGTGTGAAGTCCGCCTTGTGGTCTCGTGGCGAGCTGTACACAATTGCTACGATGTTCTTCGGGTAACCTCGCTTTACCGACCATACCGTGGATATATGATGTGGTATTTGAATGCACGGTATAGTTTCAACGCTCACCCCGAGATCCTTCCTAGCCAATATTGCCGCCCCCTTGTGATCGGCGTTTTTGTGGCGTGTGTATCCTCTTATCGAGCGTTTCGGTTTGCCTCTTCTTGCAAACATATATAGAAGATCTGGTGCAATTGCCGCTGCTTCCAAGAATTGTGTCAGTGCAGCTTCTTTGTTGTGCAGGGAACGACAGTTCCACTGCCACAACTCTAGATTCTCTTTACTGCGTGTATTTTGTTTAGCCATCATAGGGGCTCTCAAAATTTGTCTCTGTGTCAGTCGTTAACAAGACCTTGGGATCGCGGTCTCCGGGACTTGGCTCTCCCCGTCTCCATGTTTTTTTTACTTCTTTGATTGAGTCGTCGATATATTGCTTGAAATTTCCTATTTCCGCAAAGAGAAGTTTGAGCTGGGTTTCAATGCTGCGTAGCTGTCCCTCCCCGTGTTGCGCCGCGGGGGTAGCGTATTGTGACGCGTCCGTTTGCATTTGTGTTGGTTGGTTTTGTGTGTTCTGGCTTTGAGTCGTAGTTGCTAGATGTTGTTTGAGTGCTGCGAGTTCGGCCTGTTGTTCAGCAAGACTGGACTTAAGTTGCTTATTTTCTGCGATTATTCTACGATATTCCTCACTTTGTATTATTGGGGTGGTCGTGTGAGCCGCGACCCTTGCCCAGCTTACCTGCGTACTCGGAGGTGGCGTCGACTTCAGTTCCGTGGTGGGTCGAGTGGGCAGCTGCGTTCCGCCTGCTTGATGTTGCGGACTGTTGTTTGTCGGTAAAGGCCTGGACCTTGAGCTCGATCTCCGTCGGGGTATAGGCTGTGTCTTGGAGCGTGCTCGGACTCTTCTTCGATCGTTGGGTGACGGAGTCCAGTATCGGCTTGGGGATCGCGACTTCGCTTGGCTACAAAGTTCCGATTCCTCTTTCTCAGATGTAAACCAGCGGACCGCTCTGCACTTTGGGCTGGGCGACCGCCTTCTCGGTTGCCTGGCGGGTTTTCTCTGCTCTCTGAGTCGCTGTGTACAGCTGCGGTCACCTGTGACGTGTTCCGCCCTGCTAGAGGCACACTTTGGCGCGCACATATGTTCGTCAAGCGGGTCCCTCGTACCACATATGCGGCAGACGCGTGTGTCCGGTTGGGGGCGCACATCTGTACGATGCCCCTTGCTGCAGCAGGCCTTGCACACCTGCAATGTTGCTCTATACGGGTTGCAGGCTAGTTCTCCCCGCAGTAATACACAAAGCGCGTGAGAGTCGGCCCACAGAAGGTGATCGCTGCACTCCTCGTTTCCCCCATAATGCGTGCATGTATTATTTCCACCCCTTGCGTTCTAACCTGCAAGTTCGCCAAGAGCGTTTCAGTGGGTGTGCTGGCTGGTATCCCGTGCACCACTACCCTGAGGGCTTCATCGCCAGTCGCCGCGTAGACGTTTACTGCATGTTTATGACCGTTTAGTGTGAGCGTGGTTATGCGACGAATTCGCTCTGCCACTTCCTGTTTCGAGGTTGATAAGATAACTATGTTTGATCCCAGCTTTATCCGTTAACAGAAAGTGCTCAGCTGTTACGGTGTGTTGGCAGGCGGATGAGACGGCCTCAGCCATCTCCGGAGTGGTGATTGTTCGTAGTGGTAGGCCCTGGTGGGGTCGAATCCATATTTTGAAGTGGTCTATCGGAAACGGCGGGTGTCTGAACCCCTTCCTTTTCCTTCGGGTTTCCGGTTTTTGTTCTTTCGGTCTTCTTAGTCCGTCTCTTCTCTTTCGCTTGTTGTTTTCTTTGTCGCAAAGTGAGGACGGTTTGCCAGTCATCCTAGGTGGTGGTTCTTTCAATAGTTTCAGTGTGAGTTGTCGTTGGCTTGATGCCGTCGGTCTTGCTCGTCGAAGGTCCGGTAAGGTCCATGTCCTCTTCCGTCGTAGCAGAGGAACGCCCGTCGGCGTTCTTTGTGTCGAGCGCAGACGCCTGGGTCATCATCAGCGTCTGCGTTGCCGGCATCGCCGGCGCAGCTGCCAGCGTCTCCTACTTAACGGTAGGCTTGGCGCCGCGGCCACGTAGTAGAGGGCTTCTTCTGACGAGGCGGTGTAAGTAACGGCTCCCGGGTCACAAACATGGTGTCGACGGTTTCCGCGTGACTTCACGAGTCAACACACGAGGTGTAACACACCAAAAAACATGGAACTGTACACGCGGCACAAGCAAAAGCCAGCGCGACACGCCCCCGTTCGCCTTTCTTGCAAAAACTCTGCATCAGTCGAGATTTCCAGCTTGTGAAAATGCCGTGACTTGACTTTCGCTGCCGGCACACTCCGCGGCGTCGTCCGCTCCGCCGTTCTGAGAAGCTGCTGATCGATGTCTCGAACATGTACGGTGAGAGTCCAAACTGTTCAAAACTGCTTGAATTAGCCATAATTTCCAAAGCGTAGTTCTCAAGCCAGCCTAAGCAACGCGCTAGGCAGCAACGCCGTCGGTGCTGGCCGGAGATCCCCGTGGATTACGTCACGACGGACCCGGCCAATCGTGGGCAACAGCGGCGTTTGCTCGGCGCCCTGAGGCGATGGGGCGCGTTTCCTTCTAAAAAAGAGCTTTTTGTGTTTACTTACGCCCTTTTTGTATGAGATATTGTTTTTCATCGGAATAAAAGTTATAAATTTTACGTAGAGAACTCATTTTTTTCGAAAAGTGCTTCAGCTTCCCTTTCATAGAAATACCTCATAGTTCAATTTGTCGCAGCTTCTCTTCTGAAAGTAAAAAGGAATATTAGAAGAAAAAAATTCTAACACAAATAAAATTGCGCATAAAAATAAATTGTTCACATTGGCTATTTTTTGGTTTTATGGGGGTTTAACGTCCCAAAGCGGCTCCGGCTATGAGGGGCGCCGTAGTGAAGGGGTCCGGAAATTTCAACCACCTGGGGTTTTTTAACGTGCACTGACATCGGTTAGTACACAGGTCTCTAGAATTTCGCCTCCATCGAAATTCGACCACCGGGTTTGGGATCGAACCCGCGCCTTTGGGGTCAGCAGCCGAGTGCCATAACCACTGAGCCACCGCGACGGGTCTGTTCCCATCGGCTATGACTGATGTCTACAGCAGTAGGTTTTTTACATGCTCACCGGAGACATTGCCCTGGCGTCTTTCTCGCCAAGACGAAACTATCGTTGCATTTGTTGAGTTCCTTAATCTACCCCTGAATTTCTCAAACTGGGGTCACAAGCATGGTTCCTCGTCTTGTTTTCCACTGCGTTTAGCCAAACTACACAATTTCTTTTTCATATTCACTGAGACTGAGTGTTAGGTTTACAAATTGTTCCTCATTGCTTTGAAATCAGGCTGACTTCCACTGATGTGGTGATTGAACATGCGAATTTTGCATTCTCCTATGCTTCGCACGAGACTTAAGAGCTGTGCACTCAACCTCCTTGACATTGCGCCATTGCCTGCGTTCGAAATCCACTGACGGTGGAGGCAGCGACATGCCATCCGTGTGATCTCCTACACATTCCTTATTTATTGCCACAGAAGGTGAAGCGTTGAGAGCATTTCAAGAGAAAAATACGAAAGGAGCAAATGGTAAAGCGAAAGCGATTGCTTTCCCTTCCTTAGGGTTGGTGAATCATTTAAATGTAATCATTTTGTAAATCCTTTAAAAAGTGTCGTGTGCCGGCGGTTGAACGAGCTTCTGCGTAGAAATGCCCGACATCAGAACCTCAGCTGGAAGTATCGACTTTGTTGTGGATGACTGAAAAGATGGGCATTGTTTCACTTGTTCCTGCCCGAAAGCCTTAGACCAGCACAAAGAGCGCTGAACTCACTACTGCAACTATTCACATTTATTCGGGGAAGTGCAGAGAAGGAAAACAGCGCAGCAACCGCAAAAGTCAAAGTGCATTATGGATTCATAACGACTATAGTCCAGCTCACAGTTGTCCTGAGATATTTCCATTGAATCACCGCTACCTTCGCGTTGCTGCTCGTGCCTGGAGTGGCTTTTCATTGCGTTGTGTCTCTTGGCTTCGTGTGGTTGGCATCTCTAGTTCACCCCATGCACGAACATCCTATCAATTATGGAGGTTCTGTTTCGTGATGCCCTAAAGCTCCGAAACAGTACGCTACAGATCAGCAGCATGCATAAAAAATACGGCCACTTTACGATTGTACAGTCACCGATATTCTTCTGCGTACGTTCGAGCTTTGCGTCAGCGGTACCCTGCCTTTGGCGATATCGCGGACAGTGGCACCGCTCACTGGATGGCGTCATATCAGCGGTTTGTGACTATACAAATAATGATGACTGCGTGAAATTGAACAATGCCATTTTCTTTCTTATGTGCGTCGCGAACCAGTGCCTACCGGAACACGCGGCTGATTTCACAACGTAGGCGACCTGCCGCCAGCCAGCGGTGCAGAAGGTGCTTGGAGCAAAGCTAGCGTGTCCTGGAGCTGCTGCCATACAAGAACTTGACGCATTATAGCGAAAATGTTCCATTCCTCTCCAAGCGCTTGATGCTGGTACCACGATCAACCACATTCTGAAGTGCATAGACGAGGGCTAGAAGATGCTGTTCTCTATAAATACAACCCTCGTCGATGGCAGCAATAAAGGCGAGAGCAAGCATGACTTTTGCTTCAGGCACATTTTCACTCGTTCTCAGCATATCCCGCTGGCGCCTTTTTCTTGCGCTTACGGCTGACTCAGAAGTCATTAATGCTGAGCCAGATCAAGCATTTTATGCGGCAGCAAGTTGATCCTCAGCTCTCTGAGGTGTCGTGAACTCACGACGCTGCGCCAAGCGCTAACTTTGCAGGAGGTCATCCAAGACCGATTCGCTGAATCCCTTCTCGTGTCTTATAGAGTTCCTACAGTTGCTTCAATAACCTATGCTCAGTCGGTGTCACGGTATATTGAATCCATTGCTGTTACAGACGCTTTGACTTACATCGAAGCCGCAATATGCTGTTTGCAACCAGACAAGCCGTCCTGCGAAGGGCAATGGATCCTCGACCATCTTCACTCCTTACTCCCTCAGCGCTTCCGCTCCTTTGCAACCGATAGCGCGGATCGGACATCGGCCTGTTTGTTTCTTCTGGAGTGTCCCAAAATATTACGCCCACCACCACAGTCGTCTCATGGTCGCCCGTCCTGGCCCTTTGCCTTTTTGGTGCCCGCATTAGTTGCTTCGTTTCTCCTCCGAACTCGCCTCTGAATCCGTAAGCAACCGCCGAGCGTCAGTATGCAGCCCGTTGCCCCCTTCCCTCTTTGCACTCGCTGTCATCAATGCTCCATCGAACTAACTCCGCTGACGAGGGGCTAAGTTACTCCGATCCAGGGGCAATAACTGCGGGTTCTCCGTATAATAACTACTTCCTTTTTTCCTGTATATGTAACAAGGTCACTTTTCAAGGCCTGCCAGCGTTCGCGCTCGTCTACACGGAAGCGGCGGCTATAGTGATACATTATTGACGCTGTTCCTCTTGACGCAAATTGATGGGCATGTATGAAATCCTTTTACTTTGTCTAACATGCGGATTGATGGCTGTGTTCGTCGTCCTGCTTTTGTGGGAACAGGATTTGTAGGAAGGGCCGGGTCTAAATGCGAGCAGTTTGCATACCAAGGAACTCGTTCCATCAGGAAAAACTTCTGTACGGAGCGGGGCGGCCAGCAAATGTCGCAAGTTGAAAGAGATTATCACGTGATGTCCATGTTCTCCTGCACCTCTTGCACTTAAGTGTGCAGAGCCTCTCGGGTCATTGCCCGTAGAGGGTGCAGCAAACGACGTAAAAATAGTGGGACGGGGGTGCCCTCGAACCTTATTAGAACCGACTGTGTCTCTCGCTACGACGGCCATTAGTCGCA
The DNA here is from genome assembly GCA_030143305.2 of Amblyomma americanum. Taxonomy (NCBI): domain Eukaryota; kingdom Metazoa; phylum Arthropoda; class Arachnida; order Ixodida; family Ixodidae; genus Amblyomma; species Amblyomma americanum. Next base: position 45,986 of record JARKHS020009248.1, on the reverse strand, counting down.
TGTCAGGAGTTCAGGGTTTCCAAAAAATGGGCGTTCGATAGGCCTTTTTAGGGAAAATTGCTGTATTTGCCGCCATTTTCGCTTTCCGCGTTTGCGTCCCCATTCTGAGACCTTCCCATTGTTTCCATAACGCTCGGATGCCTCGAAACCAGCGTCCCTTTTATATTTTGTAAAGAAATCAGACTTCGTTTATGACTGCAGTATTCCGCAATTTGATTGTACAATACAATTTTATGCTTAAAAGATGCAACATAATTAAAGAGTTTTTAGGCGCAAAAAAGAGACAAGACACATAGGGTAGGTGACAGGACGAAGCGCCAACTTCCAACTGATTTTATTGCATGCGTGAAACGTACTTAAATAGCTTGTCGTCACATGTGCAGATGGGTCACCTAAAGCTCAAGTGCGACTTGATAAGGCGCGCTCCAGGAATTTCTTTTCACAGTCGTACAATACTATCGATGTGTCACTTACGCACAGGTCGCCTTTCTTTTTGATAAAAAACGCTTCTATCAACTCCGTAGCATTAGTATTCCAGCTTTTGCCCAGAATGCGCACATGAGTGAAGCAAGGCTCACAATTGCGGGACGGGCACTTACTAAGGTGCTTAGTTAGATGTGTGCCTTCCTTTTTCTGCTCTACGTTTCTCTCATGTTCCCTCGTTCGCTCATTCAGGCACCTGCCAGTCTGGCCTATGTAGGAGTGCCCGCAAGACAGGGGGATTTCGTAGACCACCCCTTCAGCACATTTTACGAACGGTCTCCTGTGCTTTGTTCCGCAGCCTCGTTCCTTGCTGTTCTCTTTATCAGTACGGGAGCCCAGCAGCAAGTGCTCTTAGACCATATTTCTAGTACAGTGGGCCCTTCGCTTTTGTGTGTCATCTCCACGTTTCATTGATGGACACATGTGTACGTCGCCACCACCTGGTCGGACCTCGTTCTCAAGAACGGCTTGGTCCCCGTTGAAGTAAGTGTGCTTTTTCGCCCTGTGCTTCCTTCATGGGGTCACGTAAAGCGAATTAGCAAGATCCTCAGGTCGGAGTTTTGGCGCCAGAATCGCCTTTTGTATGACCTTCTGCGTGCTGCCTGCTTCGCACAAAGTCCTGCATGTGTAGCTGAGACCACTTTTCGATCCATCACCAAGTTGGCCTCAAGGATGACTGAGCAACAGTGGACGTGCATGCTCAACTGTTTGCTGAGGGAAGTAAGAAAGGACAAGAAGATGAAAGGTGGAGAAGGATTGGTGATAATGGGTGATGTACATCTGCCAGAGAAGATGAAATATGTTTTGGAAAAAGGACCGAAGTACGCAGTGGAGCCAAAAGTGCCGTCTCAAAATCTATTAGCCATCAACCGACAAATTGCAAGAAAGGCCACAGCAGAGGTGCGAGAAAAATGCCTGCTGGAAGGTGTTGAATCCCTTCTAAAGTCGGGTTATCCGGACACCACAAGAAACAAGGGAATGTCGAACGGAAGCCATTGTGTCGTACTGCAGAAGAAATCAACTGCGTCTACTACAAGCTGATAAGGAGGGCGGATTTGTAGTTATCTCGGACGATGACTACTCAGCGAGAGCAACTCAAGCGGTTAGAAAGAATTTTGTTCCAATATCTAAAAAATCTACAAAAGTGAAATCGGCCGCGATGGCCTTGTGTGATGGTCTGGGGTTGAGCACCCTTACTAACCAGATTAGAGATAGCAAAAAGAGCGCGCTCAAAGTTTTCTTTTCTGTTAAAACTCACAAGCAAAGCATGCCGTTTAGAACTATCGTAACCGAAAAAGGCACGTGGCAGAAAAATCTTAGCATGTATTTGACTAAGCACCTGTCCAAGCTGCATGTAAATGATCCTTTTTTGACAAAACGGTCAAATGATATTTGTGAATTTTTTGAAACCAACCCTGATGTTGGGAGTGCTTTTTCAGTGGATGTTGTAGATTTGTTCTATTCAGTTCCTCATGGCCCCTTGTTCTCCGCTGTTAGGGAGTGTATTGAGGAAAATGACCCGATTTCTTTTCAGAACTCAGCCGGTATTTCCATAGATGACTTTTTAAACTTATTACAGTTTTACCTGGAATCTACTTTTATCACTTTTGACCAGCAGTTTTTTCTGCAGAAATCAGGCATATGCATTGGGTCCTGTGTGGCACCGGTGCTATGTCACATCTTTTTATCTCATACTGACCAAGCTCTGCAGCAAGTTTTACCCATTGACAAGGTTTTTAAAGTATTTAGGTATGTTGATGATTTTATGATTGTTTTAACTAAAGAAGGTCTTTACAACCTTAAGAAAACGGTGGACAGTGTTTTATCTGCCTTTAGAGAGCATGGAAAAGGTCTGGAGTTCACACACGAACTACCTGCTCATGATTCATTACAGTTTTTAGACTTGAAAATTGAGTTCTGTGGTGATCGGGTCTGTTGGTCTTACTTTCCGCGTGCAAAGAAGCAGCTGCTACCTTTTGACTCCTGCCATTCCAAACTTGTTAAACGCGGGATTGCTTCGCTTTGCCTTGAATCCGCTCTCAAAAAGTCATGCCCTCACAAAATACGGGACAGTTTTTATAACCAATTGGCTAGGCTTTTTGCAGCCGGGTTCCCCCGTTCGCTCGTGACTGCGGTGGTTGAATGTCTCCTAAACAAGACAAAGAATGGTACTGGTAGAGCTAGGCCAGAGGTCCCTCGAGAAGAGGTAAGACCAGTGGTGGTGCCATACGTGCATCGTGTGGCCCATAATTTGAAAAAAGTTGCCAGCCGCCATGCTGTACGGCTCGCCTTTTCGGCACCGAGAAAGCTAGGTGGCCTTTGCTCCCGTACTGATAAAGAGAACAGCAAGGAACGAGGCTGCGGAACAAAGCACAGGAGACCGTTCGTAAAATGTGCTGAAGGGGTGGTCTACGAAATCCCCCTGTCTTGCGGGCACTCCTACATAGGCCAGACTGGCAGGTGCCTGAATGAGCGAACGAGGGAACATGAGAGAAACGTAGAGCAGAAAAAGGAAGGCACACATCTAACTAAGCACATTAGTAAGTGCCCGTCCCGCAATTGTGAGCCTTGCTTCACTGATGTGCGCATTCTGGGCAAAAGCTGGAATACTAATGCTAGGGAGTTGATAGAAGCGTTTTTTATCAAAAAGAAAGGCGACCTGTGCGTAAGTGACACATCGATAGTATTGTACGACTGTGAAAAGAAATTCCTGGAGCGCGCCTTATCAAGTCGTACTTGAGCTTTAGGTGACCCATCTGCACATGTGACGACAAGCTATTTAAGTACGTTTCACGCATGCAATAAAATCAGTTGGAAGTTGGCGCTTCGTCCTGTCACCTACCCTATGTGTCTTGTCTCTTTTTTGCGCCTAAAAACTATTTAATTATGAACCAAAACCAACTAGCCCAGCAGCAAGTGCTCTTAAAAGATGCAAAATTAGAATTTCCGGAAATATCTTATGGACTTCAAACTTGAGCCCGTCTCAGCGAATGGCGCTGAATTTACTATTCTCTTCCGTTCCTAATTTCACTGGTTTTTGTTCGTCACGAAATTGCTTACAATGAACTTAGCTTTAGGTTTCTGGTGGTTTAACGTCCCTAAGAGACTCAGGCTATAAGGGACCGCGTAGTGAAGGGCTGCGGAGATTTCGACCGCCTAGGATCGATTCTTTAATATGCACTGACATGGTACAGTACATGGGCCTATAGAATTTCGCCTCCATATAGATTCCACCGCCGTGGCCGGGATCGAACACGCGTCGTTCGAGTCAGCAGCCGAGTGACATAACCACTGAACCACATCAGTGGCTACTTACAATGAACTGTCTTGAAAGGCGCCCGAAATGTCGAAAAGAGGTAGTCGCGCCAATACTCTTTGGCAGTAGTGTTATAGTATGAATTCAGAAATGCAGTCCAAGCCTTAGGCTTTACTCTCGGAGCTTGAATAAAGCGCCTTGTTTTCCTGACGCCGCAAGAGTTCCCAGCAGGAGGAAAACGTAATCGTAACACACCGGCCAATATAATAAATCGTCTTCCGGACGCTCTACCAATGTATCGGTAGGTGTTATAAGCAGTTCTTTGCAACGAAGCGACAGCAGTACGTGTTACGGAGGCCCTTTCGGTACATCGAACATAATGAGAAAATGAGGGATAAAGGCACAAAAAAGACAAAGATATACAGACTAAACAAGCTATGTTGACGTATGCGTCCAGCTGTTTGTAGGCCGCAACAACACAGTACTCAACAGAGCTGCAACGAACACGCAATGCATTTTAACATCACATTACTTCAGTAATGGAGAGTCCTGTACAGATCGTGCTTGATGACTATTTGCTTTTATGCTTCATTAGGGCTTCCGTCCTCCTATGTATCCAAAATTTGAGACTGCAGAAAAGGCATCGAATGATTTTATTATCATTTATACTTCGAAAGAGGAGGTAATGGAAGTGCATGTGGAAGATAGTTTCTGGAGATTTTACCTCCTTTTTCTTGGCACAACAAAATTTCGATCACCCCTTTTCATTTTAGCTTTTCTTTCACCCTTTAGTTTCATCTGTAGTCACATTCCCTTCCAAAGAAAAATAAGCAGAATTAGTACTCGGTGCGCAATGCTGCAACCTTTAATACCTTCGGGCCATAGTAGTACAGACTCCTTAATTGAGAGGCCTAAATCATGATGTTACGAAGAAAAATTAGGCCTAATATTATTATTTTTCGGTGAGTTGTTGCAAATATCGATGTTGTAAATATTTTAGTGCAAACAGACACAGACTACGACAAAGACGAACACACACATACAAGTGCTAAGTGGCAAATTTTGTTTTTGCCGCTTGTGTGTCTCTGTGTCGGCATTGCCATGGTGTGTGCCTGCTTCCGCAAAAACTTTATACAAGGACTAATACTAAGCTTGTGCACAACTATCTGCACTGTTGCAGCGTATTCTTGACAACTGCGTTCTAGATTATATGAGGATATTGCATTTAATGCATCCAAATAACTCCAGAACGGCCTGGCAAATACCGCCTGTGTGGAGAGCTTTGCACAAGCCAGAAATACAATCGGTGCCATAGATCATTTACAGTGGTGTGGTTCTTGGTCATAGCCCGTACATCTGAGAGTGCAATTGTTTCATGACATTCATGATATTTGCGACTACAAGACAATTCACACAAAAATTGAGAACAAGATCTATATATAATGCCTGTTTTGAAACATTCCTGACATTTTAGAGTATTTGCCACTACACGACGTTTAATACAGAAATAGAAACCGCTTTAGATATAATGCCTTACTGCTAAACCTTATATACTTCAGACGCATTGTGCACAATTGCTCCCTTTCTGATTTGAAGACATCTTCGGTGGTTTCATTGGGAGCCTATGCTTCAAGACAATTTTTTGCTCCGTCTAGAGCCTAATGGAGCTGTTTTTGAAGCGAAAAGCTTCACTGCGCTAGTCAACACAGTGCTTCGCGCGAGCCGTCGTACGTAGGAGCACGAGTGACGTCACGCACGGCGCAGTTGGCCGCCGCCGACTCCGTCGCCTGACCTTTCACCGCTGCCGCGCGTGGCGTCACGCGCTGCGCAGATGGGCACTGCCGCGCGCTATGCGGCATCGTATGACGTTCGCCACAATCGCGTGTTTATCGCAGAGGCCGACTATATAACCGCTTCCCAGAGAATGGGCGTGCGCATTCAACATACAAGGGGAAGAGAGTGATACTACGGATACAGAAGTACTACCGCGGGAGTTGGATGAAAAGGAGCGAAGAAATGAAAGACTAAAAGCTCAAAGAGCATCCGAGACACCCGAACAACGAGAGGAACGTCTCGCTAAACGACGCAGCAAAGTCGAGTCTGAAGCGCCAGAAGTACGACAGGCACGTCTAGCTAAACGGTGTGAAAAGGAAGCTGAACAGCGACGTTCGGCCATGTCAGCTGAGAGTAGCCAAGATGGTGAATGTTCGGGAATTGCTCAGCAGTTGCGAAGGAAGAATGAAAGATCAGAGCCAAACGAGCTAGTGAAACACCCGAGCTAAATTATAGGCTAAATCATAAAGCATAAAAATAAGCCGAACATTTTTGCTTCGAGATATCCAGGCTTAACAATAGCTAAGCCTCAGCCAATTTTTTTTGTTGCAAATAATTGCTCACTAACAAAGTTTACTTTCCTTTTCAAATATTGAATCAAGCGTTTTAGGCAATTTTAAGCACACAATTAACAAAGAAGTGTTCACGTAGATGACATCTTTGTACCACCTGGATGGTTTCAGCACCGAGCTGCTGCCGCATTTTGTTTTGCATTCTATCACTGTCTAGGTTGCCTTATATTATCCCGATGACCCTTCCAGATGTGGGAGACCAAGGTTCTGGTCGCGTTTATATTGTCAGGAGATGGTGACTCCGATACGGAGAGCCGAAAGGCAGCTAAATGGCGTCGAAACCAAACTGTTTATTCTGGCAGAAGCTTCAAAGGAGCCCCAAAATTCTGGATGTAGACCCACTTTATAAAATAGAGTGAGGCAGAGTAGTGGGAGGATTAAGGTGTATCATTTGGTCGGATACTATAGTATTACTTCATATGGTATTCCAGTAGGACATACTAACATTCTAAAAGGTTATGACTCATGAATACCATGTTAGGGAAATGGAACCGGTTCCAGCTGGAGAGAATGCCAGATGCGGTACAGGCGACCTAAATGCTATCAAATTTTCTTCTTCACTAATATGCTTAGAAAAGAGTGATGTTCCGTTGATATTCGGTAGTCTTCATTGTTGTTATTATCGCGGATTAAAGCGGCTTCCAATAGGTGTTTCACAAGACGATGCACCTGTTCAATAAGAGTGGTATATTTTCTTGTTACATTTAGAAGTAACACAAAAATACAAGAGATTAGGTTAGCCGCAGCGTCCCGTCTGAGGCCGCGTGCGGCACACCTATGGCTCCCAAGCCGTTATGAATCGGCCAGCCGTGCACGACTGCCCGAAAATGCGCGGAACCTTCGGGCGACCACCGGAGCTCTGAACTTGCCACCGCGCACAGCCACAGCTCTTTTGAAACTCATCCACACTCACCGCCCAACCTCTGTTCTTCCCGTGTGCATCCCGCCCATGCTTTTTTTACCTCAGCAGTTGCGTGGCATTGCTTTACGCGGCCGGTGGCTGCGATTCTCGCCTGTTTCTAAGGGTGCGTCCGCCGTTCACGGTGCGTGTTTACGTCTGCTGAGGCCAGACATCGCGATTTTTGGGTAGCACCGGAGGCGTGGGAAACCCGAGGGTGACCGGGTCCCAGGACTCCGCTACTGGAGCCAGACACGGGCTGTGTAAGCGGCTACGAGTGCTGGTGGCCAGCGTTCGGCCGCCGTCAGAATAATCTTAGTGCCCATTGTCGAAGTCACTACCGAAAGCCGCAAAGTTTTTTAGACTATGGTGTCCATTCGGTTAGGGTGTGGAATATTGCCTAGATATCCAAGAAGCCAACTTCCAGCGCAGTCATACCAAATTGTATATATTAATTCGAATTGGGCGTGTGCTATGCCCCTGTGCATTGTCTCGCTTGCCCTTGAGGTAAAGCAAATTTCGATGTTTGAGGTTTTAAGTTTCAATAAATATAACTGATTTCTTCTTGAGATATCTTTTTCACATTTAGCGAGCGTGATGACAGAACGGTTGGAAATCTAGGAAATTTATGATCTTTCTGATAGTGACAAATAAACTTGAACAGTGATGATATTCAAACTTTTGTCGCATGTTGCTCCTGTCAGCACTAGTTATTTTGGTTTGCATGGCGCAGTGGCATGGACTGTCACAGCTCATGAGCAGCACATTCCTCGCCCTTTCTTAGTCATGAAGTGTGAATCTTTAGTGTCACAAATTACGGGTTTGGTTTGTCTTAACGACTACCTATTTTTTTGTCATGATTTATGAAAAGCTCAAAAATGTTGATTCTACTTAGGGTTAATCACACGCCCTCGCTCTCAATTTGAAAGCACGAGATTGATGCAGAAAATGAGTGTTGTTTATAATATATTCCGACATTTTTCTCTGAGAGGACATGAGTAGCCAGCCTTTTCAGAAAAACTGGACCCAGTACCTTTGAATTTAATGTCGATATTATAGTGTAAAATATTTTTTATTACAAAATTTAGGCATAAAAATTTAATAGATTGCGGTTCATGTAAAGGCATGCTTCTGTATATGGCATGCTTGATGTGAGGACGTGCGAAGGCATTTTTTTGAGAAATGAAGCTCGGTTATCTGTGATAAAATTGTGCGGCCAGAAAACTGACTGTAGTTTAATTGCACAGCACGGAAGTGTGACAGTTTAACACGAGGCGCGAACATTTGTGGCAATAGCATAGTGCTCTCGTGCAGTGGCCAGCGATTTGGGTTCGAACACCCCCGCCCCAGCCCCCCCCCCCCCTATCACCTCCCCCCCCCCCCGCAGGTACAATATTTATTTTATTCCTCCAGGCATCTGAGAAGCTTCAGACAAATATCTTTTCCAGGATTGCTAGGGAAGTAATTCTTACGCACTAAAACCATTAGCCACCGCTGTTGCTCAGTGCTCATGGCGCTCGGCTTCTGACTCAAAAGACGCAGGTCCGATTCTGGCGGCGGCGGTAGATTTTCGATGGAGGCGAAATTATAGAGTCCCATGTACTGTGCGATGTCAGCGAAATTGAAAGAACACCAAGTGGTCGAAATTTCTAGAGCCCTTCACTACGGCGTCCCTCATAGTCTGAGTTGCTTTATAAGGTTAATCCACCATAAACAAAAAAAAAACTAAACCTCTAAGGTGATTCTCGGTAGACCATTCGAATGCGATAGCATTTTCTGTTCCTGCTCATTCTGTCGGAGTTCCAACATTAGGGTACGGCGCAACAGCGTTAGTGGATTAATGCCCCATATAAGCGCAGTTGGTCATTCTCTACTTTTCATGCATAGATAGCTGGGACTCCTGGTTCTCATGAGAAAAAAACAATTGGTGAATCCTTTCAATTACGGGAAGCAGTGGCACGTGATATTATTGACCAGGATGTTTCAGGGAAGACTAAGTAATTCTCAAAAATTGTTTTTTTGCTAGTATTAATATAGATTTTTCAACCTAGTATTACCTGTAGGACTGGCCTTCGGCTTTGGAATCTTCAGAGGCTGGCGTTTAACGAAGGAGACGACGACAAGCGCCGAACGCTCCGAAGCTCGAGCGCCGAACGCTCGGTCCCTCGGGCGTGCTCAGGACTGAACGCTGCCTCTGGTCTGTGCCTGGACTTTACGGCTGGTTGTTCGCGACGCTTTGCTTTGGAAGACGTTTCTTATTACAAGTGGTGGAGGTGCAAACAATCCCCTCACCCTGGAGCTTCGCACCCGCGTAATGCCAACCGCCTCTGCAATGCCTGAGACCGTCACCCAAACCGCTTATCCGGTTCCGTCGGCTGTCTTCTGTCCCGGCGCCGCGCGGCAGCGTGACCCGGCCATCTTCAGCATGAATGATTGGTTGGCCTCCTATGAACGCGTAAACGTATACAATAAGTGGAACGATACGATCAAGCTCACCAACGTTATCTTTTACTTGAGCGACGTAGCCAATCTCTGGTTTCGAAACCATGATACTGACATCTCAAACTGGACAGCTCTAAAAACCAGCCTGACAGAAGTCTTTGGCCATCACGGAGTGCGTAAGCTTCGCGCCGAGCAACGCTTGCGAAGTCGGCCCCAACAAACCGGTGAAAACTTCACCAGTTATATAGAAGATGTCGTCGACCTCTGCAAGCGTGTCAACCCTGCTATGAGCGAGGCCGACAAGATCAGACATATTATGAAAGGCATTGAGGATGCTTGCCGCCAAAGATCCCCAGACTGTCTCCGGTGTGATCGGCTACTATCAAAGCTTCGATGAGCTGCGCAAACAGCGCCTTTCTACCCGCCGTGCAGGCTTTCAGGAGGCCACACTTTCCAGCTTTTCTCTCCCAGGGGACGGTACTCTGGACCAACCGTCGTTACTCCAGCGCATCCAGTAGTTTGTACGTGAGGAAGTGGCACGACAACTATCTTTGTCTACCTGCCCCCCTACGCCTGCGCCGTCGCTCACTCCCAACCTACAGCCAGTTATCGAGAAGCAGGTCGCTGAAGTCCTGCAACCTCCTCTCTAGCCACCTCTGATCGCGGCTCCTCTGATGTACGCCGATGCCGTGGTGCGGTGGCGGCCCTCACCTGCTGCCCCTGTTTACAGGCCACCTACCCGGCAATTAGAGCCCCCAGCGACCTGTTACCCTACCTTACCGTCCGGCTGCCCGCCCCCTATCACAGCCGAAGCCACTCAACCCCTGGCGCACACAAGACAACCGCCCTATTTGCTACGCATGTGGCGTCGCTGGTGTTGCATCTGGGTTGCAAGCCCCAAGGGTAGCGTTGGCCTGGCGGCCTGGGGCAAAGCAGGAAACATCCGAAGGTCCCGGCAAAGGATGAGTCGACTGGCAACAGAACAACTAGTTTATTCTGGCATCGCAAAAGAGCAGCCGGTCAGGGCGACCACGTTACTCGAAGGAAGGAATCGAAGTCTCTCGTTGGCGTCCGGGGCAGCTCCCCTTTATACCCTCGGAGTCGAGGGCAAGAGGGAACGGCTTGGGAAGAGTCATCCGATACGGCGACGCTTGAACATGTTCAGGCGTGACGGGCGCGTCCGCCAGGCCGGCGCCGGTCAGACCTCCTCGCCTCCCAGTTGAGGAGCTCCTCTCCCCGGCTGCCGCGCTTTGACAAGCGTGGGCAAAACAAGCACACACACACACGCACGCACGACGACACGTGGCACTGAAACATGCCTGGACGCGCTTGGCGGGAGGCGTTGCGGCAGCGATGAACGAAGCCGCGGCGTCCGTTGCATCCGCGCCGGCTATACCGCGCGTCGTAGGTAGGCGAGACGTAACAGACCGCCCCGCCGGGAGAAGGAGATCCCGATGGTCAGGGGACTGCATCCGCTGTCCAGAGGGATGTCGCTCGATGATGCTCGTAATCGAAACCGATCGTCCCTCGACGTTGCTTGAGCGCAGCGCACAGAGAAGGCCTCGTTCTCGGGTTCAGGATCACACAGGGCACTGCAAAGTGACTTCGGGAGAGTTGCCATTTTTGTGCTCGTTCCCAGCAAGCGTTAGAACTACGCCGAAACGCAACCGCTCAGTCAGCAAGCACGAGACAACCCTCACTAAGCTCTGCCAGGCTCTTTCCCCTTTTATACTACTGCCTAGTTCCTTACAGTAGTCAAGCAGCACTCAGAACGCGTCCACAAATTGGAAAATTGCACTAGAAAGCACATAATCACTTTGAAACACTAAACAAAAGCAATATGTTAAAAATCCTGCCTCAGGAAGAAAACATCAGTAACCAACAACTTTGAGGCGGATTCCTACGTTAGGGGCTTCGACTTAAGCCATCGGCGTTACCGTTGAGACTCCCCTTTTTGTAACGCACCTCAAAGGAATATTGTTGCAAAGCGAGGCTCCAGCGCAGGAGGCGGCCATTTTTGGGAGATATGGTCTGCAGCCATTGGAGAGGGCAGTGATCCGTCTCAATGATAAACCTCGAGCCGGCTAGGTAGCATGACAATTTCTGAACGGCCCACACGAGACACGCACACTCTTTCTCGGTGGCGCTGTACGCCTGCTCACGACAGGTCAGCTTACGACTAGCATACAGGACGGGGTGTTCCACTTCTCCATTGTCCCTTTGGCACAGTACAACGCCCATGCCTCGCTCACTAGCATCGCACTGAACAACGAACCCTTTGGTATAGTCTGGCGATCGTAGCACAGGCTGGCTTGTTAGGGCGCTCTTTAGGGCGCTAAAAGCTCTCTCCTTTGTCTCGCTCCAGACGACTGTTTGGGGCTCTGTTTTTCTTAGAGCATCCGTCAGGGGAGCCGCGATATCGGAGTACCTGGGGATGTACCTCTGATAGTAGCCGGCGACACCCAAGAACGACCGAATATCGGTCTTCGTGCGCGGTTGCGGGAAGTCTCGCACAGCGGCCACCTTTATTTCAGAGGGGCGGCGACGACCCTGTCCAATCACGTGACCGAGGTAGACAACCTCGGCCTGTGCTAATTGGCACTTGGGAGCCTTGACTGTCAAGCCCGCTTCGCGCAGGCGGGTTAGCACTGCCCGCAAGTGTGCCATATGCTCAGACCAGGATGCGGAGAATATCGCTACGTCGTCTAAATACGGTAACGCAAATTCTTCCTGTCCCCGCAACACTTTGTCCATGAGGCTTGAAAAGCAGTATGGCGCGTTCTTCAAACCAAAACTCAAAACTTTAGGACGGAATGTTCCCATTGGTGAAATGAACGCCGCATACCTACTAGCCTCTTCTGTAAGTGGAACCTGCCAATAACCCCTGACAAGATCTAGGGTGGAAATAAACTGAGCGCTACTAACTTTCTCAAGGCGCTCCTCGATGTTAGGGATCGGATAAATTTGATCCTTAGTGATAGAATTAAGCCTGCGGTAGTCGACGCAAGGACGAGGTTCCTTGCCCGGTACCTCAACTAAAATCAAAGGGGAGGTATAATCACTCTCACCCGCCTCAATAACACCGAGCTGTAGCATTTTCTTTACCTCGGCCACCATAATATCGCGCTGGCGGGGTGACACCCGGTACGCCTTGGATCGTACTGGCTCTGGCGAGGTAAGTTCTATATCATGAGTAAGGACAGAAGTCCTACCAGGCCTCTCAGAGAACTGACCTTGAAACTCTTGTAAGAGTTGGTGTAGTTCGGTTCTCTGCTCAGCTGACAGCGGTGCTTTAATGATTAAGTCACTAATGACCTGATCAGTGTCTTCCCTGTTCGTCACTGAGCTTAGTCCCGGAAGCTCGACCGGAAGCTCTTCTAACTTTCCCTTGTCGGGCATTTCCTCTCCAGTACCTGGTGCCTTCAACGCTACAGGCTCAATTTTATTCAGTTCGGACGTGCTCTGAATATCAGCTTGCTGCGCCTCCGACCCTTTCTCATTGTTCGACAACGTCGGCCCCGCAACTACTGCCTTTGCAGCGAGCTCCCGAACTCTCGATCTGGTTAAGGCCTGAACGCTAGCCTCACCAAACAAAAGCCCCTTCTCGCGCAGGAGGTGATCGGACCTGTTCGAAAATAGGTACGGGTACTGGGGGGGCAGCCTAGATGACACTACGGCCTCCGTCTCAAGTGCTCCGAAAGGTCCTTCAATAAGCACTTTTGCTACGGGCAGACACACGCTATGAGCTTCCACGGCTTGCTTAATCCATGCGCACTCGCCCGTGAACATATCGGGTTCTACGTAAGAGGGGTGAACTACATCCATTGTAGCTGCGGAATCACGAAGCACTCGGCACTCTTTCCCGTTCACGAGGAAGTCTCGCATGTAAGGCTCGAGAAGCTTCATATTCTCGTCAGTGCTACATAATGACAAACACACGACTTCTCTTTTTGTTTCTGGACACTGCGCCGAAAAGTGACCCGGCTTCTGGCACGTATAACACACGCGCGCTTGCCTCCTCTCGAACCGCTTTCTGCGTTCGGCTTCGGCTGCCGCCGTCTCCTTACGTTCGGTCGGACTGCTTTCACTCGCATCCGCACTACGCGTGTCCCCCCTTGCTCTCATGGGTGTGAACTTCGGCCTCTCAGACTTGGAGCCAAATTCACCCTTTTGACCGTCCTTAGCTCCGCGAGCCCGACGCGTCACAAACTCCTCGGCTAGCTCGGCGGCTTTAGCCACTGTACTAACGTCTGGCCTATCCAAGACCCAATACCGCACGTTCTCAGGTAACCGACTATAAAACTGTTCCAGCCCGAAACACTGCAGAATTTTCTCGTGGTCACCAAACGCTTTCTCTTCTTTGAGCCACTCCTGCATGTTTGACATAAGCCTGTAGGCAAACTCTGTATATGACTCATTTCTGCCTTTTTCATTTTCCCGAAACTTCCGACGGAACGCCTCCGCTGACAGCCTGTACTTTTTTAGCAGACTTGATTTCACTTGGTCGAAATCCTCTGCCTCCTCTCTCTTCAAGCGAGCGACTACGTCGGCCGCCTCGGCGGGTAACAAAGTGAGCAAGCGCTGTGGCCACGTTTCCCGAGAGAACCCCTGCTTCTCGCACGTTCGCTCAAAGTTAACCAGGAACAAACCAATGTCCTCTCCAAGCTTAAACGGCCGCATCAGGTCAGTCATTTTGAACGATACCCGTTCTCCTGCACCGTGTGCCTGACTTCCATTACGAGCGCGTTCCATCTCTACCTCGAGACGCTTCATTTCCAAAGCGTGTTGACGGTCGCGCTCTTCTTTCTCTTTTTGTTCTTTACGTTCTCGCTCCTCTTTCTCTTTTTGTTCTTTACGTTCGCGCTCGTCTTTCTCTTTTTGTTCTTTACGTTCGCGCTCGTCTTTCTCTTTTTGTTCTTTACGTTCGCGCTCCTCTTTCTCTTTTTGTTCCCTCTCCTCAATGGTCTCAAGGCATTCCGACAGCTCGTCATCCTCAGCCTCCAACTCAAGAATCGCCCTTAGCAGTTCTGGTTTTCTGAGTTTGTCTGAGACATCAAGACCCAACTCTCTTGCAAGCTCCAGCAATTTCGGTTTGCGCAACGACTTCAAATCCATGGCTGCTCCGAATGCTGCTTTCTCTACTGCCTACTATTGTCTTGCCGCAAACTAACCCGGCAGCAACGACAACCACAATTACCAGCTCTGTTTCTGACACTAACAAAAGCCTGGCAAAACTCAGAAGAAGAAAGTCCCGCACTCACCAAACCTCGCAGCCACGAATTCAGCGCAGTCGTTCCGCTGCAGGCAACCAGTCATCACACAGGGCTCGTTGCACTGCTCCCGGATGGTCGTTGTGCTGCTCAGCATACAGTTGACCGCATATCTTCGCTGCTGGCCTCCGTTGTCGGGATCTCACCGCTGGCAACCAGTTGTTGCATCTGGGTTGCAAGCCCCAAGGGTAGCGTTGGCCTGGCGGCCTGGGGCAAAGCAGGAAACATCCGAAGGTCCCGGCAAAGGATGAGTCGACTGGCAACAGAACAACTAGTTTATTCTGGCATCGCAAAAGAGCAGCCGGTCAGGGCGACCACGTTACTCGAAGGAAGGAATCGAAGTCTCTCGTTGGCGTCCGGGGCAGCTCTCCTTTATACCCTCGGAGTCGAGGGCAAGAGGGAACGGCTTGGGAAGAGTCATCCGATACGGCGACGCTTGAACATGTTCAGGCGTGACGGGCGCGTCCGCCAGGCCGGCGCCGGTCAGACCTCCTCGCCTCCCAGTTGAGGAGCTCCTCTCCCCGGCTGCCGCGCTTTGACAAGCGTGGGCAAAACAAGCACACACACACACGCACGCACGACGACACGTGGCACTGAAACATGCCTGGACGCGCTTGGCGGGAGGCGTTGCGGCAGCGATGAACGAAGCCGCGGCGTCCGTTGCATCCGCGCCGGCTATACCGCGCGTCGTAGGTAGGCGAGACGTAACACTGGCCACGTGGCTAATTTCTGTTGCAGTCGCGACCACCGCCCTACGATTATAGACGTGAGCCGTCTCCAGCCCGTCGTTCCCGTTTTCCGATGCTCCGCCGCCATCCGCCGTCCACGCGGAAAGCTAACGGCCGCAGTTCCGGAGGCAAGAACTGCGTCGCCAGCGACTCAGTCATCACCTGTTTCGGTGCCTTCCAATACTATTATCCTGATAGTTGAGAGAGTCGCCGTTGAAGCACTTGTTGACACTGGCGCAGCCGTTTCCGTTCTCAGTCACACCCTCTGTAGCAGACTCAAAAAAGTGACGACGCCCCTTCCTCCCCTTTCTCCCCGCACCACCAGCGCTCAGGACATTCGACCGTTAGCCGCCTGCACCGCCCGCCTGCTCATTGGGAACGTTCCCTACACAATCGAGCATCGTCCTCGCCCGCTCCTCTCACAACGCTATCCTTGGTTGGTACTTCCTCTCCTCACATATGGCCGTTATTGATCACGCCCGTGCCTTGTCGCACTGCAGTGACACCCCCTTGGACGTAACCGGTGCTGCTGCCGCTACTGTGGTCGTCTCAGAGGACTCAGGCGTTCCGCGTTTCTCTTCAGTGCTGGTGCATATTTCTTGTGCTGCGCTCTCAGATGCAACTGTCACTTATATCTCCCCTTTACGATGCGCTGACCAGAGGTCTGTTTTGCTGCCTCATGCCGTGCTGACAGTTGCTCGTGGCTCCAGCGCTATTGATGTGGCCAACCCGCTCTCCTGCGCTACCACTTTACTCCGTGGCCAATCGCTTGGCAGCGTCGCCGTTCCTCGATCCCGCCTCCGCAAACCCCCTCGTCGATAGCGCGGCCGGCCTTCACGTCAGCGCCATTACGCCTGTTCCCATCACGAATCAGTCGTCTGTCGATATTTTTCACCGTTCCGTCGCCGCCGCCCTGACGTCTACCCAACGAGACCAGCTTGTCGCCGTTCTGCAGCGTTTGCAAGCTTCGTTTGACTACCAGCAACCTTCCTTGGGCCGCACCACCACCGTTACCCACTGTATTGACACTGGAACCCACGCCCCTTTGCGCCAACGTCCGTACCGCGTGTCAGCCGCTGAGCGCCGCATCATTGACGAGCAGGTGACCGATATGCTCCAGAGTCACGTGATACAGCCGTCGCACAGCCCGTGGGCATCGCCAGTGATCTGGTCAAGAAAAAAATGGCCTGGCTTAGCTTATGGTTAAGCCTAGGATGCGAAGCATACGTCGCTTGGCAAGCCGTACTTCTCATTCTTCTCCCGTTTCCGTGGCTCTTTGTAACTTTCGCTTTGCGGTCTGGCGAGCCGCCCTCTCCCTGGCCGACATCTCGCTGCTCAACTGACTCAACGAGTGCGTCGCCTTTTATACAATTGCGTGACGTCAGTATCTCATAGCGGTAGGAGCGGGGAGTTAGGCCGCCGGCGGAGGCAGCGCGTCCGCAAGCGAGCGCACGAGTTGAGCCCCAGTTTTCACAGCTGTTGACGTCATATCACGTGGTGCGCCGATGTAGGTCAAGTGGTAGCTACGCGGCCGCGCGCGGCGCAGCAAGGAAGAGCTCGGTTGTGCGGCTAGTATGCTTCGCATAAAAAGACGGTTCCGTCAGGTTCTGCGTTGACTACCGTCGTCTGAACAAGATTACATACAAGGATGTTTACCCTCTCCCCCGTCTCGACGATGCCCTCGACTGCCTGCAGGGCTCAGCGTTCTTTTCTTCATTGGACTTGCGCTCCGGTTACTGGCAGGTGCCGAATGCGGAGGCCGATCGCCCAAAAACTGCATTCGTCACACCCGACGGGCTCTATGAATTTAATGTCATGCCCTTCAGCCTCTGCAATGCACCCGCCACATTCGAGCGCATGATGGACAACATACTCCGAGGGCTCAAATGGCACACATGCCTTTGTTATCAAGAAGATGTTGTAATCTTTACCCCTGACTTTTCGTCTCACCTCCAGCGTCTTGAGACGGTTCTTCGCTGCCTGGCCGACGCTGGCCTCCAACTCAATTTGAAAAACTGCCGCTTCGGAAATCGGGAGCTCACTATTCTCGGACATGCCGTGTCGAAGGATGGCGTTCTCCCGGACCTAGCCAAGTTGCGAGCTGTGGCTGCATTTCCGAAGCCCACTTCTGTAAAATACCTCAGTAGCTTCTTCGACCTCTGCTCCTATTTCCGCCGCTTTGTCCGCAATTTCGCTACGATCATCGACCCCCCGACCAAGCTCCTTTCCAGCCACGACCTTTCAGCCTGGTCGCCAGCCTGTGATGAAGCGTTTATGACACCCCGTCGCCTCCTGACCACTCCACCAATTCAGCGTCACTTCGACCCTCGTTCTCCGACGGAACTCAACACCGATGTCGGCGGCATCCGCCTCGGTGCTGTACTCGCTCAGCGCAAGCAAGGCTTTGACGAATACGTTGTCGCTTACGCTAGCCGGACACTCATTAAAGCTGAAGCCAACTATTCTGTCACCGAGAAGGAATGTTTAGCCTTCTTTTGGGCGATCACCAAATTTCGCCCCTACCTGTACCGGCGCCCTTTTGACGTTGCCATCGATCACCACGCCCTCTGCTGGTTGTCCTCTTTGAAAGATTCCTCTGGTCGACTGGCGCGCTGGGCTCTGCGACTCCAAAATTGCGACATTCGCGTTATCTATCGTTCCGGCCCCGCCCCAAACATGCCGATGCAGATGCCCTCTCACGTTCCCCTGTTCCATCCGAGGCAGTGCCTTGTATATCCGCCCTGCCTTCTTTGACGTTTGAGTCCGCTGATATGGCTCGTCTCGACCTCCTTCCCGTGCTCTCCGTCGTGAGTCCCACCATTTCGCCATTCTAGACGAGCTTCTTTACCGCTGCAACTATCTCCAGGATGGTCGCAAGTGGCTTCTCGTCATTCCGACACATCTGCGCTCCTTGATTTGCTCTTCCTACGACAATGATCCCTAGTGTGCCCATGCCGGATCCTTGAAGACTTTCACCCGCCTACGACAGCGGTACTACTGGCGTGGGATGGCCTGTTAAGTTCGCCAGTTCGTTCAGTCCTGTACCGCATGCCAGCGACGCAAACATCCACCTCGCCGACCCGCCGCTCCTATGCAGCCGCTGCCTTTCCCTGCGCGTTGGCGTCGACCTCTACGGCCCTCTGCCTAGCACATCAACCGGGAACCGTTGCATCATCGTTGCCATCGACCACCTTACACGCAACGCTGAAACGTCGCCTTTACTATCCGCTACAGCCCACAATATCGCATCCTTCATTCTCCATCGCATTATTCTTCGCCATGGTGCGCCCAAAGAGCTGCTCAGTGATAGAGGTCCGGCATTCCTCTCTGAAGTTGTAGAAGCTCTCCTTAAGGAATGCAACGTCGTTCACCGCACCAGCTCCGCCTACCATCCCCAGACAAATGGCATGGTTGAGCGTTTTAACCGCACCCTCGGCGACATGCTGGCCATGTATGTTGCTTCCGACCATTGTAACTGGGACCGCGTTCTGCCTTTTATCACGTACGCTTATAACTCCGCTGCTCAAGCCACCACCGGATTCTCTCCGCAGTTGCTCCTGTACGACCGTGAGACTTCTTGCACAATGGACACCATTCTACCTTACCGCCTTCATGCTTCCGAATTTACAACTCTTTCTCAAGCCGCAACTTATGCCGAAGAATGCCGAGAGCTTGCCCGGTCCTTCACTTCTCACGCCCAGCAGCAGGAGAAAAGCACCCGTGATCCCCCTGCACTTCCTACCGCTTACCTTCCTGGCTCTTTGGTCTGGCTCTGGGTACTCTCCTCAGGTCCCGGCCTTTCCTCCAAACTTGTTAGCAAGTACCAGGTACCCTACCGTATTCTTCAGCAGACATCCCTCGCCAATCACCTCATTGAACCCCTTACGCCATCGCCTGATCATCGTCGCCGAGGCCGCGCAATTGTCCACACGGCCCGCCTCAAACCATACTACGACCCCGCCGTCGTCACATCGCCCTAGGCCGCCAGGATGGCGCCCTTTCGCCCGGGGGGAATTCTAAGACTGGCCTTCGGCTTTGGAGTCTGCAGAGGCTGGCGCTTAACGAAGAAGACGACGAGAAGGGCCGAACGCTCGGTCCCTCGTGCGTGCTCTGGACTGAACGCTGCCTCTGGTCTGTGCCTGGACTGTACGGCTGGTTGTTCGCGACGCTTTGCTTTGGAGGACGTTTGTTATTACATACCAGTGTTACCAGGACACAAGAAAACCGGTGAATCGCTTAATGCAGTAAGCTGGTTAACTAATTTTTAATAATTAACACTATAACTTTAAGAGGCGCCTAGCTGCAATTACACATTTGCAGCCGGTCGTTAGTAATAGCCAATCAGTTTTTAAGTTTTTGAAAACCCTATTAACGTCCTCACGGTTGGTTGGAAAAAGTTTGCTTTTTTCACTAGTTACATGCACTGGAAACGTTGCTTTGCCTGCATGCTTTCCGAATGCGCATGTATTTTAGCACTATGCAGCCAAATTTTTTCTCGCCACAGACCAGAAGATAAGCGGACTTTCGAATCCTAAAACCTTATTGGGCGATCCCAAGCGGCCGGCTATAAATCAATAATCGAACACAGGCGCCTAACTCCAATACATAAAAAGTTAACTATTAAAAATTAGTTCAACAGCTTACTACTTAGGCAGATTGGCTGGTTTTATGGTGCCTGCCAACACTAGCAATACTACGCAGCAAGTGATATTTTATCTCAAAATTCTATTTTTGTAAATTACTTAGTGATCCCTGAAACAGCCTGTACTTTGCACCCGTCAGGGCATTGAACTCCTCTGAACGAGAGATTGTATCCTACACGTAATCTCCCAGATCTGTGGGGAAACGAATATTTGTGAAATGCGAAGCAGCTGAAGGTGGGAAATACCGGCGGCCGAACGCCATCAGCCGAACAAAAATGTCAAACAAGGATGCAGATAATATTGCTTGGAGCATACTTAAGCCGTTTTTCAGAATAGGTTGAAGCATCTTTGTCCGCTCGAGATGTAACAAATTGTGGCTTCGCTGCTTTTCTGCACAGAGTGCAATGAAATGTCGCTGCTTTTCATTTACGTCTAAAGATCAAAAATTCTTGCGGCATAACAATTGTGATGATGTTACGCAAAAAAAAATACTCAGAAAGTCAGATCACTTACCCCGCTATGAGAAAAATACTTCACTGAGCTTCGCTAAACCAACCGAAGACATTGTTTTGTCATGTGCCTTGTCGAAGAAAACACCTGCTCTCCATTTTTAGCTGAGTTTTTCAATACAAGCCTGCCTTTTCTAAACTACGGCCTACAGCTGCGTTTTCGGATGCACCTGCCACTCCGTCTTGCACGTGTTCGCAGTCGACTGAGGCAGCGCGTTGCATTCCAAAACCGATTCTCATTACCATGCAGTCAGGACGAGTGCCTTTACTGAGGCTGCTACGAGACAATAGACAGTAAGCTGGGTGCATTCCCCTGTGTCTTTTGTGCAGACACTGTCGCTATGCAGAGCGCTCATTCCGGTTGACGCCGATTTACGGTCTCCGGTGGTGGGGACAGCGACCGTGAATTCTTAAAGTTTCATGGCGCTATTTGTTTATTAGCACTTTGAAAGCAAAGTTATTGGAGCGGAGGTGAAGAAAAACACTACATGAGCAGCAAACCGCACAAATAAAGCGGTCGCCCTGCCTACTCACTATTCTTTCAAAGCTGCCCATGGTTTAGGTCAGCAGTACACGGTATAAGAGTTCAGATCAACGCTCGAGTGCCGAAGAACTTCAGACATTAGGTAAATTTCTGAGTTTCTGGACTTGCAGGGGCCAGCTTTATGCCACAGAGTTTTTAGGTGTTTTATAATAGCGACTAATGTTGCAAGCAACGGGACGCGCTGTAGTTTTGGTTCTGACGAGAGAGGCGTTCAGACTTCACTGGAATAATTGTACCTGCCAGAAACTCTCTCTTCAGCATTGCATATTGATTGATTTATTGCGCGTCTTATCACAAATCTTTGCCAATTTCTGCTATCGCCGCCAGCGACATATTTCGAATTGCGAGCCACAGTACTCCGAGTAAATGCTTTCAGTTTACTGGCAGGATTACGTGCCACATGAAATCATGTGTCGGTGCTCCCCACACCAAAGAGGGTAGGACGCGATCGTACTTTCCAACAAATTCCCCCTGTCCCCTGAGTACCGACTCCTAACGGCCTGCACTGCATTGCGAATAGAGGCTTCATCCAACTCCCAGCCTTTGCTGTATTTATATTTAGACTTCTTGCGGATCATAAAACTTAAGGAGGGCAAAGGTTACGCTAGCACGAGCTCATACATTGTAGCACACAGTTCACATGAGTACACACGACCGAGTTTTTATACACATGAAAGTCAACACGGGCTCTAAACACAACTAATTTAACACCACGCTACAAGCCACATTGAGACGTCGCAGTCGCGTGGAGGTCCTTACCGTGGCGGTCATGTTGTGGTGCTGTAGAAGACGTGACCTTGTGAGATCTGATCGCTGGGTGGCTATCGTTGCCGGAAATTCGGGTGCCAGACTGCAGAAACATTCAAGGGTCAGCCAGTTTGGTGCGATACAGGAGCTGCCAATGACGAGTACAGTCGTCAAGCGAGAAGGTCTTTCTTAGGCGAAAGCACACCTGGCCACTCCCACTCGTTCCCACCTCTCGTACACTTAACCCGTACACGTCATTGTCGACACATTCTATAGCGGCCATCTTCAATTTATTATTTTCTTTCCGCGCATTGAGTTGATCCTTGCGCACTGCACGTGCTGTGCCTCATCACATGCCTCGATCTGCCTTCGGGGAACGGATTGGGCATATCTGTACTGATTAGTTACCCGCAGCCTCGAGCACCGCCTGCTTTCCCGGCTCCCCTGGCATCAAGCTAGAGAAATGATTCCAACACTTCAACCGTGTGGCCATGTTCAACAAACATGCATGACTTCGTAAAGAATTTATTTGTGTGCATTGGACCCGGTATGCAAACGGCAAGCATAATATGGAAACCAGGCTATGCGCAAAAGACATGGAAAACATTCAAACTGAAGCTTCCGAAGATACTGAATAGGATTAACGGCGAAAGAAACTGGCCGAGATAATCCTGTATTCTCATTCTAACCCTAGCATACAACTAGGAACTGTTTGCAACCGGTTTTGCAAATTGCCAAAAAAACTAGTGGGATCCACAAAAGGCAAGTCTGTCATAGGACCCTGAGCAACAGGGCCCGCCCATACAGCCATCTGACTCGAGCCACCTCCGTCCACTAAGAAACAATGCCAACGAGCGGCGACACCTTGCGAAAAATTGCACGCAAAATTTTCCGTAAAACACTTTGCCGACAGCTTCCACCACCAGCGCACCCTCATGTAGAGTTTCTCAAAGACGGATTCCCTGGAAAAACCTAAGTAGTCATTCAACGTCCCTCAGGCGAGCACTCCGGCATAAAAAGAATCAAGGCATGACCTAATTCGGCTCAGTTCGAAGCTAAATGTGCCAGAGCAGCAGTTGCCGAGAGCCTTACCAACCGTCAGTGCAAAGCCACGCTCCCGCTTAGCAAAAATGAGAACGGTGATTAACCTCCATGAATTCCGACTCTTGGAGAGCTTCCAACCGCTGTCAACACTATTAACTGTGGTGAGGCCTTCTACGTGGACAGTAGAATGCGTATTCTTCGTCACTCTTCTGATGTCATTCGACGTCGCTTCACAAAATGACCGCGTGAGAGCAACAAAAACCTAAACTAAACGGAATAAATGAGGAACCGTCTCACATGCGCACTATCATTACCCGCATCACATTTTGGTTCACGAAGCTGCAGATACCCCGTTGTCTTGAGAGCAAGATCCCACAACCCCTTGGCGTAAATTAAAATGGCAGCCTGTAGACCTGGCGCTTATTTGCGGTGAAATGTGAAATATCCCCAAGCGTCAATGATCCATGAAATCACATTTTTAGCACATCCGAAGACACAGCAAAGCGAAAGCGACTCTCTCATATCTGCGAAGACTAGGTGCGAGATTGAGGAATCGAATAACCGACCTAATATCAAGACTGAAGTGCTACTGGAGAACAAGAGCCTGCGCCCTGGATATAACAGAGCCTGCGCCCTGGACATCCACAGCCACAGAGGTGCTTCACTGGTCGACAATGGAACAGATGTGTTAAGTGCAAAGGTGATGAAAGGAATACGCGTACCGGAAGACCGGCACGTTCGTAGTAGCAGGCGACACCTGGTAACTACGTACAATGATGCATAATGAGAGTCACGGTCAGTGTACCAACATGGTCAAGAATATTCATAGTTTTTCAATAGTCCACGAGCGACGCATTTAAAAATCAACTTTCTGTGTCATAAAAGCAGTCATTGTCTTACTAAAAAGGTTAAATCAAGTTCTTTCCAGCGATCAAACCTTGCTTTCAACACAACTTTTATTGTGATAACCTCTTTTTTTAGGAACTTAGTTTTCCAGACCCGTGAACCGGTATCCTCTCTATAGGTGCCGGGTATGCTTATAACCTAAAAGGCTTTGTCAAGGAGAACGAAAAGCCAAACCTCGGCGCTGCAAGGCATCATCCGTATTAGCAATTCCCAAGCTGAGATGCTGATTACCGAATATAAAGAATACCACAGCTAAATTAAGGCCATGTACACTCTCCATCAAAGTTTTTTTTTATTGCGAAATTATGCCTGTTGGTATAAAGTATTATTTACAATAATATATGCCCACTGAACTTTCGAAGGAAGTCGAGTAACTTGCTGTGGTGCGGGCCAAAAACCCATTCTTCTACTTCTGGTGGACGTCCTGAGGGCAGTCTGTACCGGAGCAGGTTCTGCGGGATAGCACGCGAATAGGGGCAGGTCGAAAGCAAGTTCTTAGTATCTGCTTTGCTGACACGAGCGGGACAGAAGCGACAGTAGTCAGCGAAAGGGGAATGATACTGTGCCGGCCACGACCAGGTTGCCGATGGGGTCAGGACAACACGGAGGCGTAAGCTTCTAAGCAATACCTTTTCCCAACGCGCAATGCCGCCAGTGAGGTCGGTGCCACACGGTGGGCGAAGTGCTCGCACGGCACGCCCGAGGTTTTCTTTTTCTTGAAGGAGTACTGTCTCTGAAGAGGTTGCGACCTCTTGAAGGGGACGTGGAGGAGCTGATTCGTGACTTGATTCATGCACTAAAGCTTGTGTTGGGAGGGAATCGCGACAAATCAATCGTACAGAAGTGTCGACGGTGTATATTTCAATTATATGCTGAATTAGCGGTACCAATAAGTCGGTTTTCAGAACACGCGACGGACTACGGACGGCACCGGAAGAGTCTACATGCTACATTACGCTTGAATGCTACATCACGCTAGCATTTCGTGTCCTCAGCATGGCAACGCCGTGGCGCGCAGCAGCTGCTGGCGGAGCGGCTGGTCACGTGGTTCGTCACGTGGTTGGTAACAAGACCAGCCACGTGGTTCGTCGCGTGGTGCAGAGCAGCTGCTGCAGCCGGCCGCGCGGCGCGCCGGCAAAACCAAGCTGCAGCTGTTGTGCGCATGCGCCGTGTCAAGTTGGACGAAGATGATGAAGGAATGCCAAGAGAAACGTAGCGACGAAGGACTGATTTTGCAATTTAACTGAGTCAGTGCACGTTAAAGATCCCCAGGTGGTCGAAATTATTCCGGAGCCTTCCACTATGGCACCTCTTTCTCCCTTTCTTCTTTCACTTCCTCCTTTATCTTTTTCCGTTACGGAACGGTTCAGGTGTCCAACGATATATGAGACAGGTACTGCGAAATTTCCTTTCCCCAAAAGCCAATAAAACAAAATTAAACTGAGCAAGTTCCACTCGGCCAACTGTAGCTCTGGCGTCACTACAAGTTTAACCAGAGCTAAACCACCACCAATTCTTTTTTTTAATTTTTAATTAAGCCAGACTTTTCCCATCCCTTCAATGAAACCTGTATTTATATAAATCAGCACTAAAGATTTTTGCACAAAATGTGCTCCCGTTTTTAATCTTTACACTCGTGACAACTTTATATAGCCTAGAGTGCGTACTACATATACAAAGCGCCTTCGCTGTTATTAAGCGCCACTAATTCTTGATCAAACACCTCAACAAGTATATTTCCTCTACACCAGAAATAAAATTAAATCGTCTGTATTAAGCTGCGCTGTTGATTTTATTATTCTGTTTCTTATTGTGCATTTTTTTTCTGCCACTCTTTTTACGAAGGGGCTTTTTGTCTTTTGTTGATCGTTTCTGCTGCGGTGCCTGCGTTTTGGTGACAGTATATGCCTGTTCTGACATCGGCTGCCGGGCGCCGGTAACTCTGATAAATAAAGGATAAGGAACACTCTCCTGCGGCATACCACACTATCATTTTCCAAATATGTTTAAAGAATTTTCATCGTGATGCGAAGAATTAACTTTATCCTAGTCTGCTGCGTCGTATTTTGCCGCGGGATAAAAACTTTCGAAGAGCACCGCATAAAATATGCCGGAGAAATGGAATTAATGTTAGGCAAACAGAGAAAATGGCTGCAGCTGCAGTTGCCAACTTTTTCGTGTTGCCACAAAAGGCAAAGATTAGATGACGAATCAAGCCACACTATTGGTAGGTTTTTATTTGTTTTACAAAGAGCGCGTGGAGATGCCTTTTACGTGCAGTAAGAAAGGAGAGCTTCACTTCAATTCGCTTTCTTGGGAAAGGGCTGTGAGATTGAACCGCACTGCTTATACGGCTGAGAGAAATAACCAATCAATGACCTCGCATCCAGTGTATTCCCTCGAATTTCCAAGGAATCTAAACTAAAAAAAATTATTTCTAGCGCACACGGAGATCTACGAGTGAAACATGGCATGTGCCAAAAGGTTCAATGTATACCAGAATACATTATTCAACAGCTAAATTTGTAAGATGTCAAGAAGACTAGACTAGATGAGTCGGTGGTTTCTATATAAGGCGCTGCATACAGAATAGAATAGGCGTGCCTTTGATGGCCACACTGTTCTAGGTAGAGAGGTGTTCAAGTCAGCAGAGCCACTGCCACTTAAAGAACTGTGCACTGCTGGTGATTCCGAACCGCACTGTGAGTACATTCTTCTCATATTAGAAACTTCAAATCGCACTCAACAATTTGCACGTGTACAAGGCAAAACGTTAAATCGGTTTTAATAAGTATTTACTACGAGCAGAGAGCGTTTGATCTCTGTGGCTTATGCGAGCAGTTCTATAGGGAAAATAAGACTCTTGAAGGCACCTTTTGAAGGTGTGCCAACATTGCTATAAACGACTCATTTTCATCGTTTCATTCTGGTGGTAAACTTTGTTTTTCGACGCCATAATTATGTAGTACAAGATTGCGGTGTCGGCCGATGGCGCATATCGGGGGGAAGGCTAAACATGCAGTAGTAATGGCATGTATATTTTGGGCAATACCATGCTAGAAAGTATGAGCTACTCGTCAATCCCTTGCAACGATCGCTGTCAGCGCCATCTGTTCAATAGCCTTGAGTTTCCGATGCTGTTGACAAGACACAGAGAACAATGTATTAGGTAGAAAAACCTTGGAATTAACTGGCGCTGACACCAAGTATAGGCCTAAGTTTTTGCTGACGTCATGCTGCCACCACAACGACCATCCAGCTAGATCAGCACAGCAGCATACATAGGTTTGCTCCGGGCATGCAGAAAGAAACTTCACCAAGGAGCATTTCGCCACGCGACCGGCGTGCTCAAAGTAAGTCCTCTAAAAGGAGTTCCCTTTTTTTCCCTCTCTCTGGGCGTGCTAAAGTCAGCGGCGCGCGAGAATGAGTGTCTGTGGTGGCCAATATAATTCACCTTAGGGCATCACTTGGCACATTTGTGAAAATTTTTTACCGTTGTGATTAAAAACTGTTAAGTTACGCTTCCTCATGTGTCTTTCTTGACAGCAGCATCGCCGCAGTAGCTTAGTTGTTATGGCGTTGGCCTAACGAGCTCGGTAACTCGACAGTACATGTGGCGCGCAGCATGCGCGTTATGATGCAGGCAAAATGCAAGAAGTCGTCGATGTGCTATGCAAAGCCAGTGATTGTGGTTGATACTTATCCGTAGTGGACTACGCCCGCTCTATCTTTTCCATTGCTCACTTCATCTTTCATGAATTCATTCACTTTGCGTGTTGTGTGCTAACTATGAAAGCACAATGTCCATCTATTACTCATAGTACTTTTTTTTCGCGTCCTTAGTACCGAGTTTCCCTGTCTTGCAGCATCAGCAAGCACCTTGTGCGTTCTTAGTCCGCACAGTCTTCTTGGATTTCTAACTGTCGTGGGTTCTGTTTTACAATGTGAGCGGTTAATACTACCAGTCGTTCTTCGACTACCGCCGAGCCTGCTTGCGCTATTGCCGGCGCCTAATTTTGTGCAGTTTTTTTGGACGCTACGAGACCAAGAGTTCGCATCTGCGCAATAATATTCAGCCCGCTTATCCGCTTATCGTAGACGGCATTTGCCCCATTGCGTCACATCTGGTGGAGGTGCTTGGTACAGTGCCGCTGTTCCCTCAAGATGCATTCTGCCACTCAATCATCATCCTTTATTTTGCAGCAGATCCGAAACCCGATAACTTTGCAAAACCTAAGGCAAAAAGTGTGGATGGTCTTGCTTGAGTGATTGGGACTGCTCAGCTTTTGGAACGAGACAAAGCTTATGAAACGAAGAAACGGCTTCGTCTGCCTGGAAGGCTCAGCACGTATAGGTCGCTTCAGTAATATAGGGCACCAGTTTGAGGGTTAGGTAATTTATTACTCTGCAGTTATGCTTTGTAAGCTGACATCGTCCTTTTTTATAACTTATTTTCGTCTTGGGATATACTTTTAAAAAACCGCTTGCAATTTTAGGGCAGTGATGAGCAAGAAATTCGCCTTTTTGCTCAAATCGGTTGTTACATTCGTACTGGAGAGACCTGTACGTGGTATGAAAACTAAGAGACTTCCTTGATGGCCGGAGATGAGTTGAAGAAATATTTCGTGAGGCCATTCGCGTTCATCCTTCGCACGAAAAAGTGCTATTCTGCAGTCACGCATACACCAACCTAATGGACCATAATGTGCCTGCGTCAAGGAACCGATGCTACTGTTCTGACTTGGGGATCCTAAAATACATGAACATAAAAAAATTCAACATTATGATGAAGATGCGAAAGCTTTTCTCGCGAAAAATACGCAGCCAGCCAAAGACACGGTATTTCATGCCACGGCATCCAACATTCGAGAAGGCCTCAGCTGCAATCGCTCGGCATTGCCATCGAAAGATGGAGGCCTGGTACAGTTGCAAAACACCAGTCATGATTTCTGGGAGCAACGGCTTGCGTTCGAGGAAAACTGCGCAAACGTTCCCCATCTCCAAGACAGGCTCATTTCACGATGCTTGCGTACACTGTAGGTGAGGTAATCAAGAACTTCGCCGTCTCACTCAGCACGACGTCCGCAGCAGAACCACATGCAATAACCTATGCTGCGGCAGTGCGCGGTCCTCGCCCCTGATGAGACGTCTCAAGGCGTCGTCGACAAGCACCTGGTGCGCTTGAACCACGCCCTTTAGCAGACGCCCACTGAAGCTAGGAGTGACGCTCCTGATTCGTGAAATTGTACGATAATGGGACTTGACACAACTTCCTACTGTGTTTCCATTGGGGTGAAACTGGACGCATTCTTAGTTATGGCCCATACAAACGCATCAGGCTCCGGAAATTTCGCCACCGACGCAGCACTGGCATGAAGGACTACTTGCCCCATCTAGAGTCTGGCAGTATCCGTGCGTACCGAACACATTCGCCGTCAAGCTCAGGGTTCGCATCGCCCGTCGGTATTTTTTCGTCATCGCTCTATGTCGCAGGCAACTAGTCAAAAGCCCAAACTAGCCCGACTTTCTTCTTTCCTTCTGTAATAGATCATGTCAGCCACTCTTCCTCAAAGGTAGAGGAAAAATATTTAATGATATAGAAGCAGGGCCTCGTGGTATTCTTAAGCGCATCAAAAATCAAGGCGTACCTATACGTAAGGATTTTCAAGCTTGTAAGTGGTCATGAGTAAGGATGTGCGAGTATTCCGAAATTTCAAACACTTAATTGATTATTTCCGTATTAGGTTATTCTAAAGAATCAAATATTGTATATTCAAATTGATTCGAAACGAAGCGAATATGCCCTCAAATTTTCTAAAACTTTTCCGATGGTTGGCGAGAAGTTCGAAAAAGACTTATTTTTATTCCATGACCGTTCAAAGGATAGAGGCCCTATACGCCACGTTACCCTTCTGCTAGGATCGGTATGGCGCGGGATACAGGGTTCAGCGCTATAGTGGAGTCTACTCGCGTGGCGGTGTTCGTAATCTCTGTACATGGCCTCAGAGATTAGACGACGCGGCAGCGAGCAGGCATGTTCAGCTAACCTGGCCATTATGCCTTACCTCGGAGGCCATGCCTTGTTCGTAAGTTCTCGCCCGTCTCTTGCACTGATATAAAGCGCAAGTTTCTTATCTTACATTATTAGAAGCAACAGGTATTTTTCCTATGAACATAACATGATATGAACATAACATGACAAGGATCAAATTAATAATACAAATACAGCTATAAGTCTTCCTTACGACTGCTCATTGAATATTCGCACAGGTAGGGAATATACGTCAAAAAATTCTATTCGTATTCGATTGGGTTAACTCACAATTCGAATCGTATTCGATACAATTTTCAGCTAAACTATACCTATTCGAATAGGTTACAAAGCTACACTCTACGTATTTCATTCGATTTGGAAAAATACTATTGGTAGACTCCTAGTCATCACATGTTGTGCTGGCGTTCCAGTTTGAAATGCCATTCCTGCCACATAACTCCATATTGTTTCTAAGAACCCCAGGAATTTGTCACAAAATGGAAAGCAGGGTTCAAGGTGGAGCTGACGCAGCCTATCCTTCACTACTCTCAGACAAGGTAGCCAATGAAAAGTGTGCGTCATACAGGTAGAAACGGTATCACAGCGCGTTTCAACAACCATATCGCAGACACGTCTGGTATGTATCTCAAAAGCGAAACAGAAGACAGGCAATATCAACCTGGCCTTTGTGGCCTTCGCTACAAAACCGCTGCGGGAAACAACGCAGACGACATTCAAGCTTGTGCATGTCAGGGATGTCTCGATGATTCTCGACACAATGCTGCTGAAGATCACCAACGAAGACAACCTCGACGTCTCCGCCTACCTATAGCGCGCTGAAGAAGCCCGGCGAATGGCCCAGCTAACACCAGTAGCATGCGTACTCCCGGCACTAAAATCGACGACGCAACGAAGGGTACAGTCGCCCGCAGAGCAACCTCTAGCGGCAGGCCCTGGTTAGAGATAGCGCATGTTTGATGCTCAGACGACACTCAAAGATGCGAAATCTCGAACGAGGCGCTGTCGCTAGACGTCGCTTTGCGCGCTGCGGAGCGCAGACGGCACGGAGTTCGAGCGCTGCAGGCAGGTATGTGGAAGACTGTACAAGACAAGGTGACAGAGCCTGGATTAAGACACCAACCCTCCGCCGAGGAGTTCGTGAGAAAGTATTTAGGCATCACTTCGAGCTGAACAAGATCCTTCTTAAACTATTACATGTGGACTATGAAATAACTTCTCATGGAGCGACATCCGAGCGACGCGCCGAAGGACTAGAATTGTTGCAAAGCATGCGCCTTAAAACTTAACGCACGTGCTTGATCAAACATAGTATTTGCATTTTCAGTGGTTCTTTTCTGGAAGTTATTTTTATTTTACGGCGGCGGCTGAAGCTTAATTAAGGAGGCGGTAACGGTGCGAAGATTTGAAACGCTTCTTTGCGCTATAAGACAACCGCAACTATGCATTTACGACGTTCGAGATCGTCGTGGCTGCTTTCGCTGCCTCATCTCAAGGGCTGCTCGTCTGCGATAAACTCTATGCCAGAGCGTAGCAATCTTTTCATTGACAACTGACGAGCACTCTTGTCCTAACATCACTTGCGAATTGTTTGAATCTCCATGGTTGCAAGTCAGCCCAGTAAAGTAGCGGAGAGCGACGAGCCTCTGCTAACCTCCGAGTCACCCCCTGCGCCCTTGCGACGGAAATAACACCGAAACACAAACAATAAAAACAATTAACAAATAATACATACGCGACGTAAAAGATACCCCCAAAACTTTGTACCAGATGCGGCCGCCAAAAACGCAATGCCTTGAATTGTGCGTCTGTGACGACCACGTATTGATCCCGTCAAGAGCCAGCATGTTTGTTACCGTAGAGTGCGATAACAGCCCCAGCACTCGTGGCATCGCTGAAACCAACATCTCGCTGCTCGTGTGTCGGCAAGTCTGTGCAGCTCGCAGAATTATTGAATTGCACAGTGGGCGAACTGAACTTCTGGTGACCAATTTTAGTTCTGAACTTCAGTGTTTGCCTGGAAAAACAGCTATGGCGTATTTCGAAGAACTTATCGAATTCGCGGGAACGCACGCGTTGTCCGAAATATCGGCATCCGTGGAGGCAACAACCACTCCCATCAAAACTGACATGAACCCGAACCTCCCGTCTAATCAGAAACGCTGTCTGGAGAGCATTATCGAATATTTCCGCGACTGTTTTGCCTCGACCTCCAAGGTTAGACAGACTCTGCTCACAAAGCACCACGTTATAGTTGATGCAAACCAGCGACCGTTATGCCAGCCGCCTTATCAGATCTCTTTGAAGGAACGTGATGCCATTCGCCGACAATTTCAAGAAACGCTGTAGACGAGCCCGTCGGCGAGCCCGTGGACATCGCCTGTTCTAGTGGCGAAGAAAGATGGAACCCTACGGTTCTGTGTTGATAACAGACGTCTTAAATAAGTCACCAAAAAAGTCGTTTATCCTCTACCACGTATTGATGACTCCCTGGACCGGCTACGCCACGTCACATACATGCTCGTCACGAGATTTACGCAGTGGCTATTGGCAAATCGAGGTGGACGAACGCGACCTGGAAAAGACCGCCTTTATAACACAGGATGGTCTGTACGAATTACGGGTGCTTCCTATCGGCCTGGGCTCGGCTCCCGCTACCTTCCAGCAGATGATGGGCACCGTGCTAGCCGATCTAAAATGGCAGTCCTGCCTAGTGTACCTGGATGACGTAGTCATCTTCTGCGCAACGTTCGAAGAGCACCTGAGGCGTCTGCGCGCTGTGTTCGCAGCAATTCGTTCGGCCGGTTTTCCCTCAAGCCCGAAAAGTGTCACTTCGCTTTCCAGGAGTTAAATTTCTCGACCACATCGTGAGCCTTAAGGGAGCCAGCCCTGGCCCAGATAAGACAGCCGCCGTCGCTGCTTTTTCTGTGCCAACCGATAGGCGAAGTGTGCGCCGCTTTCTAGGTCTCTGAGCCAATTATCGGCGTTTCATGCCGAACTTCTCCAAGATCGCTGGACCTCTCATCGGCTTCACAAAAGAAGCCGAACCGTTCTTGTGGGGCCATAGAGCAAGAACAGGTTTTCGAAGACCTCCGCAGTCGTCTCTAAAGTACGCCCATTCTTGGCCACTTCGACGAGTCAGCCGCCACTGAACTGCACACAGACGCCAGCAACATCGGCCTCGGTGCGGTCCTTGTGAAGTGGCCGGATGGTCTCGAGCGCGTCATCGCATACTCAAACCGCACCTTGTCACGCTCGGAGGTGAACTATTCCACCACTGAAAAAGAATGCCTGGGAATTGTGTGGGCAGTGACCACATTTCACCCGTATTTATATAACCGCCCCTTTAGAGTCGCCAGGGATCGCCATTCGCTGTGTTGGCTGGCGAACCTCGAGGATCCCTCGGCCCGGTTGCACACTGGAGATTTCGCCTTCAATGGTTCGATGTCACCATCGTTTATAAGTCCGGTAGGAAGCACAGTGATGCCGGCTGTCTCTTGCTCCTATCGAGGACAACCGAGCTGACCCCAAGGCCGATTCTGTCTTTCTCGGCGCCATCTTCACGTCCGTTGTCGCTCAACACCAAAGAGACGACAGGGAATTTTGGCCTGTCATTGAGTATCTTGAAGGAAGCGTTGAGGCACCGTCGCGAATCTTCTCACGTGGACTGTCGTCATTCTGTTTGCGCGATGGCGTTCTGTTTAAGAAAAACTACAACCCGACAGAAGCTGCCTATCTGCTCGTCGTACCTGTGGCCTTGCGCGACGAAGTCCTGCAGGCGTGCCATGATGACCATCTTCTGGTCACCTGGGTTTTTCCCGCACTTTGGTGCGGATACGCCAAAAGTACTACTGGCCCAGGGTTGCTTCAATTGTCCAGCGTTACGTCAGAACTTGCTCCGAGTGCCAACGTCGCAAGACGCCGCCGACTAAGCCAGCCGGACCACTGCAGCCTATTAATCCGCCACAAGTCCCCTTCCACCAAGTCATAATGGACTTACTCGGCCCATTTCCGGAGTCCTCGCTGGGTAACCGCTACAGTGTGGTCGCCACCGACTACCTCAGCCGGTACTATGAAAATAAAGCTCTCCCTCGTGGTACCGCTGACGAAATTGCGAACTTTTTCGTTCAAAATATTGTGCTTCGTAACGGTGCACCCACCATCGTTTTAACTGACAGGGGAACGGCGTTCACCTCGGCCCTTACGCAGGAGGTTAAGCGCCTGAGCGGCACCAGTCACCGCAAGACAACCGCTTACCACCCTCAAACGAACGGCCTCACCGAACGGCTCAACAAGACGATCACCGACATGATTTCCATGTATGTTGACGCAGACCACCGCAACTGAGACGCCATACTCTCTTACGTCACATTTGCCTATAACACTGCTCTACAAGAAACGACACGCTTCACTCCATTTCGCTTGGTGCATGGTCGCGAAGCCACAACCATGCTGAACGCCATGCTGCTTCCGAGTAGTAGTACCTCATCTGTTATGGGTGCTGCCCAATTCGTTCGTCACGCCGAGGCCACCCGTCAACTCGCCCGACAGCGCATCCGGCACCAGCAAGCCCACCACGCTCGCCGCTATATCTTCCGCCACCGAGCTGTTAGTTACCATCCCGGCGAACAAGTCTGGTTTTGGAGCCCAATCCGCATGCGTGGGCGCTACGAAAATCTTCTTCGCTGATATTTTGGCCCCTACGAGGTACTCCGCGAAGTGAGTGAGGTGAACTATGAAGTTCTCCCTAAGGAAACAGTTCGCAGTCGCTCCTCTAGACGGTCGACCTCCGAAGTTGTCAGTGCACCACGCCCGCCAGCGCTTCAGGCATGTCTACACCAGCCGCCAGGCACATGCGGCGTCTCTTGTCTTCCTGCTTCTCATTGCTGGGGCACCGAGTCGTTGCCCTTCTCTCTAAGTAAACAGTTCGCTCCTCTAGACGGTCGACCTCCGAAGTTGTCAATGCAGGCACGCCCGCCAGCGCTTCAGGCATGTCTACACCAGCCGCCAGGCACATGCGGCGTCTCTTGTCTTCCTGCTTCTCATTGCTGGGGCACCGAGTCGTTGCCCTTCAGAGACAGGGAGTAATGCCACAGAACAATCCATTCAGTGGCGCCATACCGCGGCAGAACTGTTTTAGCTGGGACTTGCCATGCCTTGCGCATTCTAGGGTCTAGAGGTTTGTCATCTTCCTCGCTCGAGCGCCCTGCTGTCTTTCTCGTACCACAAGTCTAGTTAGACCTCGTCTGTGCTTCGACCGTTTATCGGTGACAACATAGTTTCATTAGGTTGACTTTTGACAGTATCTTACTATTCTGCGATAGCCTTTGATATCGGTATATCCGGATACGACTGCCTGTGTCGGGTATCGGCAACAAATATCTCAATTTTAGTTACGAAAAACATTCAAGGGAAAGGATAAAAACTACCGATCCTGTGGCATGACAGGTAGGCCCGTTTTCAAGGAAATTTTGATTCGTTTTTTTTATTCTGTGTTACTTAGAATATGTGGGTGGCTAGGCATTGCGTTCTGCATAGCAGCCGTGAAGATGAAAAATGCAAGTGCACGTACGCTAATGACAAAATATGTCATAAGAATGATTGAGAGCCAACGAAATAATGGGATGTAGAGGCTTCTCCACACCTAGAGGAAAACCAGGAGCAACGCAGCGCTTGTTGATGCGCTGCTGCCGACAGCCGGGAAGAAACGGCAGCAAAGGCGTGTGGGCTAAAAGCATGGCCGGCTGCTCTTTCCGCACTTGTGCCTAGTGGCACCCCTTCTCACCGGCTGTTCGGGCACATCGGTCGTAGAAGCACGGCTGCAAAACGCTCCAGGGTAACCTTCGAAGTGTGACATAGATATAAATTAAACGACTGCGGCATCGGCGGCCACCAGCCGCGCTTGGCTACGGATAAAAGTCTGAACGAAAAATCAAGCAGCCTTAACCGTACCTCTTGTAAGCTATTGTGCGAATACTACGCGAATGTCTGTTGCAGCGCATCAAAAGGAGACTCTTTTGTTTCTATTTGCTTTCCTGAAAGGCTGTGAATTTGAATCAAATTGGACTAAAAGCCGAATAAAATAAAAAATTCGCAGCTTAACGTAAGGTGAAATTTTCTTCATAAGAATGGGAGTTCAAGTATAAAATCATATCAATTCCGCTAGGTGTGACAAATCGTTTGGTTCGGCTGAAGGCAGTTCATAAAAAAATGCGCTCTATCTTATTTTGCCCCATGGATTGGGCAAAGAGCAGAGTGCCGTTTTTTGACATTCACAATTCTCTCCGCTCAGCCAAACAATGAACACTGGCCTATCGGTATTCGCCACATTTCTTTTGTCCCCTCCCCTTCCCAAGCATACGCTATATGGAAATAATTTATAAGATCTACACGGCGAGATCTAAACTTTAGCTGATGAATTCTGCCGTGCCAGGTTTTTTGATAATATTTCGGAGCATGTTTCTTAATACAGAAGCAAAGTCGGCAAATGCTGTTTTTGTCTTACTATTTAAGACGCTGCGCCCAATCGAGTAGAGGCGTATTTGATGACCGCATTACTCTAGCTAGAGGCTCTGCTCGTGCATAGAGCCGCCGCCTTTAAAACAACTGCGTTTCTGTTGGTCATTTGCACCTTGAGTGTGAGTAAATAGCTTTTCATAATAAAAACTAAAAAACGCATTTTACATTTTGCATATTTGGGCAGTGAAAGTATTGGTAAATTTTCTAATTGTTTCTATTAAATAAAACGACGTTTCAGCACAGTTGCTAGTGTTAGCCGTGATGAAGCTGCGAAGAAGTAAAGTGCTTAAAAGCACCCCGTTAATGTGCGCTATAATTGATGGCGTAGTGCTTTGAAAAGCTGCCATCGCAATTGAGTTTCATTTGCTGCCGATTGCAATGCTATCAAAAAGGGTGCTTTATTAAGAGAAGACGCACATAATACAGCAGGCTGCAAGTTGTAGGATTGCAGGCATTCAAAATGTGTATCTATGCTGCAGGTGCGGATGATATAAGGTGTTCCCGACGGCATACGTTTAAGCTCCTTACTACACTTCAGTTTTAATTCGTTAAAAACTCTTTCACATTCTATTGCATAAGTAATGGAGTTAGATTTTTGACGAAAATCACTAGAGGTATTTTGCCTTTGTATCTGATTGGTGACGACATAAAAAAAAACGCAGGTGCGCTGGCGATGGCGGCGACTTAGTGAGGAAAGGCATTCCACTTCACAAGTACTCGGAGAAGAAACATCCTGTAAAAGTTGCAGAGCGGTCAACCGTCCACGTGATCTGAAATGGATGAGCAGTGTGGTCAGATATGTCGGTGAGGTACTCAATGGAAGGCGCCTAATTAAGTGAGCAGTGAGAATTCTTGTGAAGTAATCAGACTGGCGATGCGGCGACAAAATGCGAGGCTTTCGAGGCTTGAATTTGTTCAAAAAGATGAAACGCTGAAGGACAGTGCTCTGGGTTGATTCCAGAGAATTTGTTAGATATTTTAGCGGTGCATATCATCTATAGGTGAACTTTCGGTGTTCTGAACAAGCACCTGTGTGAAGAAGCCCTTCTGACCCACTTACCTAATCTGGATAAACTTTTGGTATGCTGAAAAAGTCCACGATAATGCCGTCGTTAATCACTCCCTTTGAAGCATTCATATGGCAGTCTTGCTTGACGCATTAGTTTTCTGTATTTTTCCCATGCAAATGTTGCGAAAGAAGTGGAGCCTGGTTACTCTGCGGATGATGTCGTTTGTTCTTATCCTGCGGTTTACATAAAAGAGAAGTTTATAGTAAATCATTTTTATCTGGAAATAATTTGATTAAAAAGAAGCAGAAAGAGTGCTGGGGGTTTAACGTAGTTAATTGAATTGACGTGCAAAAGCATGCGTTTAGCCTGTTCAGTTCTTGGTTTTGCTTTGCTGGGTCTCAGGAATATCTGGAGACGGCATTAACTCTATAGTAGTATTAATTGATGAAGATGATGTTGAATGCACAGTGCGAATCTGGGTTGCAGTTTAACACGATCGATGCGTAACAGGTTGCGGTGATTGCGGTGATGGCATATATAGCGCCCTCGTTCAGCGGCCAACGAAGCTGATCTATTCGCGCCACCGCGGACTCGAATCCCAATCAGGACAATATTCATTTTATTTATTTATTTATGCCTTGGTCGAGGTAACCCTCAAAGTCAAGCTTCACACAAACTCGGTAAGCCGGGTTGACCACGTGAAATATTGCTTCTGCCCTAAGAAAAACAGGGTGCGGGTGGAACCAGAACGAAAGAACTCCGCATTCTGCCTAAGGCTCCTGTTATTTCCCTTCTCTTGTCTGCTCAACAACGAGGGTCATGGTTCCGGCAGTCTTCGTGCCACAGTAAGGTAAGAGGGTTCTCGTGCAGCTGCCGCCCTCACTTTTTGTACACGTTTCACGTGGCACTCGCAGTAATACAGGACGTACTACATCCGCCGCCATGGACGAGGGTGGCGCTGGTGAATCCTCTAAAAGACAGGCTGTACGCAACACAAGCACACTAGAAAGTAGAATAAAAAGCCTCTGCCACAGTTGCATTGGTTGAGAACGGTAGCGAAATGCGGACGTCGTCAACACGGTTTGAACCGAGAGCTTTTGGTTGTTTTTCTTCGCCTTCGAAACAAAGTATTCGTCAGATAAAAAATAAAAACAGTAGTAGTTTCCCATCTACCAAAACCAGGAAAGGCTAAACGGAATCCGCTTAAGCTTTGTTGGTTTTAATGACTGTTGGCTTCCTTCATATGTATATAATACGTGTACATCAGTTACCTTTCATAGGTTGCTGAATGTGCAGGGTGTTCAATTTTATGCTTTGCGAATTAGAAACATGTATAAAGAGCAGTGCACAAAAGTTAATTTTTCTTCTAAATGAGTTATGTGGTCAGGCGGGCGCTGAGTGAGGAAAATTTTCGCTGTAACTAGAGTATTTATATAAAATTCATTCATAAACTTTTTATCCCTTTCAGTTGCGTTCACGCTTATATTGAAAACTATTAGGCACTGACATTCAAATTCTGCTCGATTATGAACAATTTTAGTAAAACACGTATGTCCTGAGATAAGAAAGTCAAAAATTTCATTCAGCGCAAAACGAGTAATTACGCACGCGAGACCACGGCAGCCAGCATGAGGCTACTTCCAGGTGCGACGCAGCTGTTGCATTTGGCCTCCGGCAGAAAATGACGTGGAGTTGCAGGCGACGGTAATAACCTTTCTTTCTTAGCTAGTGAAACCGCAGAATAACTGCGCCGGTGGTATTGGGGCAGCGCCCTTTCTTTAAGTATTGCTTTTTTAGAATAGGTGATAAACGTGGTGCCGCTTTGGATCTCATGCGGCCAAGCGAGCGATACCACACTGCTGGACTGGAGCAAATATTTATAACCGTCGCCTGTAAGAGAACATTTTTGTCAGGCGACAAAACAAGAGCAGTCGCCGCGGAGACCGAGTGGTTATGACACTGGGCTGCTGGCCCGAAAGACACGGGTTCGATCCGGGCCGTGGCGGCCGAATTTCGATAAAGCGAAATTCTAGAGGCCCTTGGACTCTGCGATATCAGTGCGCGCTAAAGAAACCCAGGTGGTTGAAATTTCTTGAGCCTTTCACTACGGCGTCTTTCATAGCCTCAGTCGCTTTGGGTAGATAAACCCCCATAAATTAAACTAAGCTAAAAAACAACTACGTCACATGAGAGAGGACTTCATGTCGAGATTTGCTGTCTTGCAGGTGTAATTGCACGGATAGGGCTGAAAATTTAGAGACGGATGCCTCAGGACATAGGTAAATTTTCGAATACTCTAAAAAATAAAGTTGTTTTCGAATGTCACTGTCTCTAAGTTTTAATTTTAAACCTACACGCGAAATGCAGTGAACAGAGTTAATTAACACATTTCTGTTCATTTCTGAGTTCATGTTGACAATTTTTCGCACACTTAGTTTTTTCTGGCGGTATAACCCATTTCCAAAAACGACTTGTGTGTACTGCTCTTCGCATTTCTCTAATAATATCCGTAAAGCACAATTTTGAATGCCCTTTATGAACAAAGCAGTCATATGAACCACATATGGCACCTTACGTAATACAAAGAAATCAAAAGAGAGCAATACAAAAATAGTGTAGAAAGCATGCAGAAAGCGCAATGAAAGGTAACCTGTTTCTGCATATTTTTCGTGTAATTTTGCTGCATAATTTCATAATTTTACGTGACGGCTCATTTCCAATATTTCAATAGGGTGATCGCGACTTTATCCTTTCATTGTGACAGTTTACTACGCCGGGCATTGGATCACCTTAGTTCATCGCAGATATCATCACTCTCCTCATTGCTAGCAGGAGAAAGTATTAGTTGCTGGGGGAAATAATCATTTTTACTGATACCCGCTTAGCTGTTTCCTGCGTAAGTAACGAGCACACTTTCAGTGCACAATCCCTATTTGCTCTCCTCACTCCGAGTTCATTTATGCAGACCAGAGTTAAAATTCTTTAGCGTTGTCTACTTTGCTAAAAGAGACCACACTGATTGCATGTTCTAGGAATTAGACACCT
Source organism: Amblyomma americanum (assembly GCA_030143305.2). NCBI lineage: Eukaryota > Metazoa > Arthropoda > Arachnida > Ixodida > Ixodidae > Amblyomma > Amblyomma americanum. Next base: position 5,485 of record JARKHS020009248.1, on the reverse strand, counting down.
TGCGCAAGTCCATTTCTTGGCCTAATTTGACCACGAATGTAAGCTGGGGCTTTTTGGCTTCTGACTATCCTACTTTGGTTAGGAACAATCATCATTGTGCTTTTAATCTTCGCTGCACTCTTCTTCGTATACATGACACTGTTCCGTTATTCACCACGTTTCAGTCTTTTTGGTGGGTATGGGCAGTGCACATTGGTCAGCACAATTACCCTTACACATATTCGTGAGCAGCAGTTCACAAAATAACAGCGGGGGAAAAAATCTATACAATATTCAGTCGTTCGCAATCATATACTCATCCGAATGGCTGAGTATCCGAATGTGCACGTTTTCTTCACAATGCCAATGGGCCTGAGCTCATACTAAATTGAAAACGCGTTGTGGGACTAATTCAAGCGTTTAGATTTGCGAGAAAAGTTCTAAAACTATACACCGAAAACACAAGACGAGACGGGCAAAATTGCGCGTCTTTTTCGCTGAGAACGAAATGCGCCAAGACGCCCGACCATCCGTACAGCTGAATTACGGTGGCGAGAGAAAAAATAGCAGGTGTCTGACTACGTGAGCTGTGAAATGTTGAAGAGGCAGTGCGTTTCCAGGACACGCCCGAAACTAGAATTGAATGTAATTCAAAAGCTTCCATGTTAAGGATGGCTCATCAAGCAATGGTTGATAGGAAATATTTGTTTCTAGTGTCACGCAATGCTGAAGTGGGGTACTTGCGCAAATATATTTTACTCACCACTGTAGGAAGTTCAGTCTCATGAACACGAAAGCGCATTACATCAAAAAAAAGGTGCAAACCAAAGCTTCCGGCCTCACCCAGCATAGGGTAGTATTTGTCACATTTGTAAATTGCTGTTCATGCCCTGTTTCGAGAGGCTGTTATAAAAGGTGATTGTTTTTCCTGTGTTGCTACTTTTCCTGCGTTGCCAGTATAACTGCTCAGATTTATAGGCGAAGAGGTTGCTTAACGTGAGGAATTCGCCGCTATCTCGAATGCTAAAGATGGAAGCGTTCCTAAACCAGTCGCTAAATTTTCGGCCATTAAGAGAGAGAAGCGGTTTTACGCGCGTTAAAGCGACTGCCTAAATGGCAATATTACGAATATTCAGACAACCATCGCCACTCTGTCGAGGTTGTCGTTTTAAGCAACCACTACCTCATATGCGTAGCAGAGTGGAGCAAATAGAATAATGGAGCAAATGGAATATTTTAGCTTCGCGTGGCTTTCGGCGCTCCTTTACGAGGCGACTTTAAGTTCTGCAGTGAAGTTGTGGTGCAAAGAAACACATAAGAAAACGAGGTAGTGCGTTTGACTTTAGGTCTGGACTGTAACTGCAGCCTGACTGAAGACAGGGTATGCTTCAGTAAATAAAAAAAAAACATTTACTAGTTGAGAAGGCCAATAGTGATGCCACAAGATCACAATACAGAAGAGGCCTGGAATCTGCACAGCTTCCGGCTCTCACAGATTACTGCCGATGACCATGTTTTGGACTATATTCGCAGGTGAAATTATTGCAACTGCACTGCGCCAACTGTAGCCGTTTGCCCTACTGGCATGCGTCAAGCATACGCTTCGCCTGATGATGGCGAAGTTGCTGTATAAGCTGGTACTGGCAACGCCCTACGCAACGCTGCGTCAGCGACTCGGTCTCTTCTTTTATTATTCGATGACTTACTATGCGGTATAAGAACAGGATGTCAGTAAGCTAGAGTATGTCGTGGAGCCTGTTCTCTTCCAGGAAGCTTAGCAGGCTCCGGATGTTAGCATTCTCCATAAGACGCGTGGACAATTCTTCCTATCTTGCAGCCATCAGTCCAACTTCCAGTAACCGCGTTCTTCCGGAGCTTTACGTTCCTGGGCAAGTCCAAAAAAGGTGTTGAAGACCCACCTGAGCGGCTGGCGTTGAAGACTTCAGACATGTGCTGGGCACTGCATCACCTTGAGAACCCCATTGGCTTATTATCGATGGGGTAAGGGCGGCCCCAGCCCTTATACTTCTATCCAATCTCGTTAAGTTATGAGGGAGGAAGAGTGCGCGGGGGAATCAAAGCACACTGCTTAGACAGGACGTCAAAAAAGAGGCTAGTTGGCAACGCATTCGTATTTGCGGTTTGAGTTGTAAGGACGTCTGTGTTCCTCTGGAAAAGATTCTGAGTATCTTGTGTCTAATGTATCTCTATGCGTTTCTTCACTTCCGTATTCAGAGCATGCATGTTCTGAGTGATGCTTAGTGCCTTTGTAACTCATTTGAGTTGTTTAATAGCCGCTAAGGAGTCCGTGTAGATACGGGCTTGTCTTCAGAAGGGATGTTTTTTACAGACACCACTTCATCACGATTATTGCAAATGTCCATCACAAGTGGAACCGTGTGGTCGGAGACGTAGTCCGGATGTGTGATTAAATCAGAATGGGTAGGGCTTGTAGAAGATGTTCTCCTGCCCTTTTCTATGGCCGATGCGCCCGATATGCGATACATGTTCCGAGACTTATATCAAACACCGTTCGATCTGTAAGCTTTAATTTGCAATAGAGTCTGGTCCCCTTGTTGATGCCTAATGTTGTGTATAGAGGGGGGTCTATATTTTCGGTTGACTGTGCTTTCACCTAACTGTATAAAGCTGAAAAGCGCGTAAGATACTTCCTCTTGAGATCTCTTGTTGCCTCTCGCTGTTTAATAATTTCCGTCACTTATTTGAATTGTGCATATCGCTGCAGAATCGGTGTGGGTATCAGTTTTGGCAAGGCCATGATAGTGCGCATTGCGTTCCTATCAGTTGTTTCCAGCGCCCCCCACTGCCCTCTCGTCAGTCGATAGAACTGAGCGTTGCGTAGTCTTCCGGATTGAAGTACTGGACGTACAAGACACCTGGCCGTCTCGGTCCTTATTCCTCCGTCCCTATACGGATAGGTATAATCAATTGCAGTGTAGTCACTCCTGCTTTCTTAGTCCTCTGGAGCCACTGTGTTCATTTGGCTGAATTACGTACTATCGGGGACAAAAGTGGTATACTCCACGCAGCGGGAGCCGGAGCAACAAAAAACTGCATCGTAATGCTATATACAGGCGGAATCTGGGATTGAGACTACCAATAGGGGCCCGTTATTGTTTACAGGCGTGCCGCTTTACTCGTTTCATTGTTTTGCGCTTTAGACGGCGTTACGATGCAGTTTTCCGCTGCTACACCTCCCGCTGCCGAAGTATGCCACTTTTGTCCCCGACGGTACATATTTATAGCCAAATCACTTTAAGCTAATTCAAATCTTGTAATGTCTCGTTACCAATCATGTGTGTAAATCTGGTAGCTTGCTATATTGTTCCGAAAATATTAGCCACATAAACTTACTGGGCACATGTATGGATAGATAAAGGAGTGTTGTCTTCAGCGCCAATGTGAGGCACACGGTCAGATAAGCAAAACCAAAATACCTTGGCATGAAAACACCAAACACTCAAAGCAGTAACCTAGTTTTTGCGTGAAATCAAAATTGAAAACCGACTCTGGGATCGAGGAATCCTGCCAGCAACAGACTCGCAGTGGTATTCAGAATCCGTACAAGAATGCGAAAAGTGCGAGGGAAACGCCACAAATGGTCGTCCGCGTTACTTTACTTTTTCGCAATGTGTCCGCAGTGAAGCACAAGCTATTGGCGCGGCGCAACACGTCGGCTTACGCACCTTTTTGTCTAACGAGCGAGTGAGGACAGCACGCCTCTGGGAGTTGTCTCCTGACATCCTCGTGCTCATAGCTTCCATTGCTCTGCAGATAACTACTCAGGTAAGGTGCAACTATAGAAATGAACTTCGCGCTGTTTACGCGGAACAGTAAGAAATGAACTACACGCTTGGCCGCCGTTAACAGAAAAGGAAACAGAAAGAAAAGGCTGCCGCTCGGACCCGAACGAAAGAACTCCGCATTCCGCCTATTGTCCCCCACATTTCCTTTCCCTTGTCTCCACACCGAGGGCCATGGTTCCGGCAGTCTTCGTGTCATAGTAACATAAGAGGGTTCTCGCACAGCTGCCGCCCTCACCGTTTGAACAAGTTTCACGTGGCACTCGCAGTAATACAGGACGTACTACACCCCGCTATGGGCAAGGGTGGCGCTGATGAACACACTCGAAGTTATGCTGCACGCAACACAAGCACACACGAAAGTAGATCGGAAAGCCTCCGCCGCAGTTGCATTGGCAGAGAACGGTAGCGAGATGCGGACGCCGTCAGCACGGTTCTCACGAGAAGCATTTAGTTGTTTTTCTTCGGCTTCGCAAGAATCTATCCATCAGATAAAAGTTGGAAACAGTAGTAACTTTTAAACTATCAATACCACAAAAAAACGACATCTGCTTATGCTTTGTTGGATTCAATGACTGTTGGCTTCCTTCATAAAAATATTTTCCGTAGTTACCGTCCATAATTTGTTGAATATGCAGGGTGTTCAAAATTAGGTTTTGGTAATTAGAAACAAATATCAAGAGCAGTCCAGAGAAGTTCATTTTTTTTTCTAAATGGATTATGCGACAAGGCAGACACTGACTAAGAAAAATTGTGTTCTAACCTGAGTATTTAAAATTTATGCATAAACTTTTTATCCACTGCGATTGCGCTCACGCTTATATAAAAAACTTTATAGTACTGGCAATCAAAGCCTGCCCTATTGTGAACAATTTTAGTAATGCACTTTTTTTAAGATATGAAAATCTAGAATAGCAGCCCAAAACGAGTAAGCACGGTAGACCGCGGCAATCAGCATGATGCTCCTTCCAGGTACATATGTACTTCAATATATATTTCTAGCCCAATTACTAAGTTAATCCACATCTTGTAATCTCTGGTTACCAATCATGATGTTAAATCTGGTAGCTTGCTATTTTGTTCCGGCAATATTTACCACTTCAATGTAGCTCGACGTCTGTAGTGACAGTTCCAAGCCCGTTTCGCGAACGTACTCTTCCAGTGCGTTTAAGGCCCATTGTAAACGAATACTCAAAATTATGCTAGAAAACTCTTCTAGGAAACAATTTCCCTCATTAACTACTTCCCAAAAATATTGTTTGTCACTTGAAGGATAATGCAGAACGCGCTGAAAAGTCAAATTTATCCAGAAGGAGTCGGTAAGCACCTCTCGCTGCTGGAGTATGCCAATTTTGTCCCCAATAGTACATGCTTACAGCTCCATAGCTTTAAGCTAATCCACATCCTTTAATGTCTCGTAACCAATCTTGAGTGCAAATCTGGTAGCTTGCTGTATTGTTCCGACAATATTAGCCACATAAACTTACTGGGCACATGGATGGATAGATAAACGAGTGGTGTCTTCAGCGCCAATGTTAGGCACACTGTCAGATAAGCAGAACCGAAATACCTTGACATGAAACCATTCAACACTCCAAGCAGCCACTGAATTTCTGTGTGGAATAAAAATTTCAAACCGACGCTAGGGTCCAAGAACCTTGCCAGCAAAAGACTCGCAGTGG